>VSDK01006155.1:21580-38411 GCA_009767595.1 Symbiodinium kawagutii | reverse complement strand
CCTCGCACCGGTGATGCGCATGTTTCTGGCAAAATGCCAATGTGGATGCACCAGTGCATGCTGCCACCTGGTTCTCGTCAAATATTGTCAGCACCAGATTCCATCAGCAAGCGCGCTACTTCGACATGGCCCTTTTCAGATGCAATAAAAAAAGGTGATGCACCTGTATCTGTCCTTGTCTGGTTCTTGTCAGCACCAGCTTCAATCAGCAATTGCACTACTTCAAGGTGACCCTTGAAAGATGCAATCCACAATGGTGATGTACCATTGTTTGTCGTCGTTTGGCTCTTGTCAGCACCAGCGTGGATCAGCAAGCGCACTACTTCAAGGTGGCCTTGTTGAGAAGCAACCCACAAAGGTGAAGCACCACTGTACGTGCCGTTGTAGGTCCTTGCCTGGTTCTTGTCAGCACCAGCTTTGATCAGCAAGCGCACTACTTTAAGGTGGCCTTGTTGAGATGCAACCCACAATGGTGACGCACCATTGTACTTACCTTTGTAGGTCCTTGTCTGGTTCTTGTCAGCGCCAGCTTCAATCAGCAATTGCACTACTTCCAAGAGACCCGCAGAAGATGCAATCCACAATGGTGACGCACCATTGTACCCTTTGTAGGTCGTTGTCTGGTTCTTGTCAGCACCAGCTTCAATCAGCAATTGCATTACTCCAAGGTGAGTCTGAAAAGATGCAATCCACAATGGTGATATGCCCATGAGTTTCATGTCCTGGTTCTTGTTTGCTCCAGCTTCGATCAGTAACCGTACTACTTCAAGGTGACCTCGAGCACATGCAAAAGCCAATGGTGATGCACCTTCGGTCGTGGCCTGGTTCTTGTCAGCACCAGCGTGGATCAGCAAGCGCACGACTTCAAGGTGGCCTCCGTCGGATGCAAGGCACAACGGTGTGAATCCTTGGTGGTCCCTTGCATCCTTTTCTGAATCTGCTTCCAGCAACAGCTTCACAGGTTGGAGATGCCCATTTTTTGCAGCATGGTGCAAGGGCCTTCTGCCTCGTTCATCAGTCAGGTCGTCGGGATTGATGGGCCGTTGCAACAAGTCTTCAAGTGTATCAGCCCAATTGTCTCTGCATGCGGACATGATCTCTCGGGCAGCAGGGCCTCCTTGAATCTGTTCAAAGTCCAGGAGGACCAACTGGATCTTCGCATGAGAGAAGGTCGCCAAAACTTCATCATCTGGGATTGCACGTGAACCATCTTCCACTAAGAGCCCGTTGTCGAAATCTGGGAAAGCCAAGCTGAGTTCGCAAGAGTTCCTTCACTGTTCTGGCTGATTTGCCATCGAAGTCATCTGCCTTGCAGAAAGCCAGGGTCTCCCCCGAGATTGCCCAGCACACTTCCATGATTGACACTTTGAGGTGCCAAGGTCTGTTGTTGCTACTTTTGCTCAGGTTTCATTTTCCATCCTTACTGGGTATGTTCACATACTGTGCTTGCAGTAGTTGCAGTTGTTGATATCCTGGGCATGTCCATTGTCCATGCTGCTGAGATGATGCTTGTAGAGGTGTAGCTGAACGATCTCAGCCACTGATGAACCAAAGCAGCTAGTTTCCATGATATCCACTGTGGCCACATCACGCAGCAGCATGTCTCATCCAACAGTCACAAGTGTGATTTTCAGCTGTTGTTAGATATGATCCTCCTACTGCTGCCCTGGATTCTGGAACGCACAATCAGAGATGACCAGTCGCAAGCCTAAAGGAGGCCAAGCAAATTGAAAGATTGAATTGACCTTGCTCCACATGTCTCTGTTTGACATGGGCTCTGCAATAGTCAGTGCGCCTCTCAAACAAACGAGTTTTAATCATTTCATGGTCAATCTTTCACACATCGGACACATCCAGAATAGACCAGCAGCAAATAGCCCCTCACAAACATTCAGTAACGCCTAAGAATCCTCTATTCATGGCTTTTCAAGCTCCATCCCTCGTTGATAGATACTGACTGTTGATTAAGATTAATGGTTATTGAACTAATGATTGAGATTTATGATTATGAAGCTGATGATTGTTGTTTCAAACTTGCTTGGGAGGCAAGACCATGAAGCCCTGGCATCTAAAAGCTCCTGAGCAAGTTTCATGGATCTTAATCGATTCACCCACCTTTGTTGATGTTAACTGATGATTGTCACTATGGTTAGGAGTCCCTTGAGTTGTTGATGTCCTCAGCACCCCACCTGAGAGGACTCCAACAGACCTCCGTCCCCCAGCTCCTGGGCAGAACGAGCGCCTGACCGGTGACTTGGAGATCGGTAGTGACTGTTGATCAGCAATGGTTAGCAAGTACCATTTGGGTATGAGTCAATATTAACCAACAATATTAACCAGCAATATTAGCCATGGTCAGCAAGTACCATCCATGTCCCAAACATTTGTCTATGAGTATCATTAACCAACCAACAATAATGAATAATGACCAGCAATAATAGGGAAAACAGCCTGGTCAATGATAGGGGAACCAGAGGGACTAAGGGTGAACTGACCCACAGCCATTTCTGTGAACTGATCATCAACCATGGGCATATGAGGATTAATATTCCACGGTCATGCCGGCAACTGGTTGTCAGCCACGGTAGTAAATACCATTTCTGTGGGTAAATATCATGGATACTAACTACTAAGTGGGATGATTATCCCAGAAATAATCCATAGTCGTGATGTACCTGGCACCCCCAGCTAGTTGCTACTGTATCATCCACAACTACAGAATGCAGGTTACATCCCATCCAATGGTAATCAGGGACCTGACATGGGAGTACATTCTTGGTTTGACAAAGAAATTATCCCGGCAACCCCAATCAGAGCTTGAGTACACTCATTACACATGTAAAAGTTAAGAGAAGTGATGACAAGACGACGACAGCTCCGTCTGAGGAAAGTTCTCGAAGAGCTTTGTAAGCTCGCCCAAGAGGACTGCGAGAGAAGATTTTTGGAAAGCTTTCTCGGTTTATTGAGCATGAAGCGACTATTCTAGCTGCTTGGTTCCCAAAAAGTTGGAGTCCATATTGCTAGTCATTTACTAACCAAGGTTTGTGATACTTGGTAGATCATTGCACTTAGTAAGTGGTGAACATAGCCAGAGTATGCCAGAGTTAGTTCACCCACTGATAAGTCCTAGTTGGGGGATGCAAAATAGCCATGGTTGCTACAAAGTGGGCCCCCAAGCAGTTAGATTCGTTGGGTTATAACCCCCTATCACTGGTAGGAATCGCCCCAGCTCAGTGCGGCAAATACATCAACAAATATAACTGGTGAAATGGCGCCCACCTTGTAAGCACTTGCTAAGTTGGCGATAGTTCACCATGCTTAGTTGCACCCTACAAGTTAGCTGAAGTAACACCAGCTGAAAGCATGGTTGCGTTCACCACTAAGTTGGATGACATGCTTAGTAATATCAGTGTATCCTGTATAATTGTTGCTTGTATCCTCTACTAAAGCGGTATGCGCCAAAACAGTAGTACCCCCAAAACCAATGGTTTCCTGGTGAAATGAACATTTTTTGGTGGGTTATTGGTTACATACCCACATCGTGTCAACCTATAATTGGTTGGTTGTCCCCTATACTTGTTGCTTATATCCCCTTTCTAATCCCATTGGTTGACCAATTTTAAGAAAGCCTCCAGTTGAAACCTGCATCAATGACCAAGAGATTCCTCCAAGAGATTCCTCCAAGAGATTTCTCCAAGAGATTTCTCCAAGAGATTCCTTCAAGAGATTCCTTCAAGAGATACCTCCAAGATGATTGATGGCTATAAGTTGAATCCCATTGGTTGACCCATTGCTGCTTATATCCACAAGATATAATCCATCACTGGGAGAAAAAAATCCAGTGAAGATATACCCATGTGATTCCAATAATCCAGTATCATTTGAGAAAATTGAGAAACCAATAATCCAGTGGGAAGATAGATAACCATGGGACCCACTTGAGTAACTATGACCTCCAGTGAACATATAACCCTCAAGTGGGATACTAATTACCCACTATGTTTGATATACTTTTGGTGATAATCTATGGTGAGGTAGCAGCTCATCACTATAGATTCCTTGGTGATAATGTATGGTTGATATACTGTTGGTGATTCGCTTAGTTCATAATCCAGTGGGATGACCCTCCAAGTGGGATGACTCTCCAAGTGGGATGACTCTCCAAGTGGGATAATCTCAACCCTTCCTTAGCAGCTCATCACTATGATTGATATACTGTGATAGGAATATTTATACTATGGTGATCATCCATATGATACCAAGTGTATGGATTCCTATGATCTCCATGGTAATACTATAATCTATGATTGATAAACCCTATGGTGATAATCCAATGGAGATAATACTATAATCTAGTGATTGATATACCAATGATTGATCCCACTATGATGATATATCAATCATAGTGATAATTAAATCCCGTCATTGGATTAATGGGATAATCTCAACCCTTCCTTAGCAGCTCATCCCATTCCTATGGTGATAAATCTAAATGGTAGAATCTATGAGCTCCAAGGTAATACCATAATGATATGGAAATACATGATCTCCATGGAATACTATATAAGGATACATTTATTACCCTCCAATCAATTATATGGACAATCCAATCAATGATGGTCAATCCAATAATGGTCAGTCCCAATAATGACCATTAAATCATCGCTATTGGTGATAATCCAATGGTGATAATCTAATTAAATGCTGATAATTGATATCCCTAGATTGTGATTATCCCAATATTGATATCTCATCATATGATTGTCCCAATAATTGTCCCAATTATGACAACAGTTAAATCTCATCATCGCGCAAGGAAATCCAATGGGATGACCCTCCGATCGCGCGATTCCGATGGCGCGCGCGCCGCTCCTCCGCCAGGGCTGCATCAATGACCTGCCGCAGCCTCGGCGTCAGGTGCTCCGAGGCGCCTGGCGCTGTGAACCGCGGTGAGTCATGGTGGGTAACCAGGGTCAACCATAGGGAAACCATAGGAAAACCATAGGGAAACCATGGGAAAACCCAGGGAAACTGTGGGAAAACCATGGGAAAAATGTGAAAAGCATGGGAAAACCATAAACCCTGGGTGTTAATATTAGAACCTCTACTGAAATGGTTATATTTACTGGTTATGTTGGGTTGTTCGTGGCGAATATTTGCAGGTCGTGTGAGGGATATTCACTATGGGTCCTATGGTGGTAATTCTGGACTGTTGTTAACTGGTAATGATTGACTGGTTGCAAACTGCTTAGCCAACTGCGAAACTTAAATGGTTATTAAGTTATTAAATGGCCATATGGTTATTGGCAATTCTTGGTCATTCACCTTTGTTGATGATTAACAATCCAACTTCATCCATCAGCTGAGGGTGAATATTGCCATTCATTTTCACTAATTACCATGATTGTTTTGTAACAGCAGGTAACCCTTTGTTGATCATGAGCCATTGATGACGATACCAGCTAATTCCATGATTAGTTGTGATTGATCAAAAATCGGTTGAACTGCTAGTGAAAAGACAGGAGTTAGCTGGCAAAATTCACCATTCAAACGACTACGGTCAATGATCCATTGATAATACCAGCTGTTGAATCGTTAAACAATTTTAGTCATTATTTTTGTTAACTTCATTGACCACTGAATCGATGATGAAAATCGACATTCATACCCACCGACTGGCCCATTCAAAGACCACTAATTACCTTCTAAATGATACTTGTGACCATTAATGAAGTATATCAAACACGACTACCACTATGGTTCGTATCTAAAACTCTGTAATACTACATGGCTTTCAGGTGCTAAGTTTGCTGGTAAATTACCAGTATGACTCACTGATTTCACATTTCCGCTGGGGTAATGCATTCACCATAATGGTTGGTTCACCAAATTTCATTTGGATAATACTTCATCCATTGGTGATGATGAATGAATACTATTGATTACTAATCATCATTTGGTTACTAATGATGAATACCTGGTCTATTCAGAATATGATAATCGTAGCTAGTTTGGTTATTTGAATCACTAATGACTTCTGACTTCTTACTCATCCATTCAGATTAGCTACCAAATGATGATTGATGACTAATCATTAGTACTGATCACTACAAATTAATCATGATTTGACTACCAATGATTCATAATTCAACCATTCAGATTACAACTGATTACATCAGTAATTAGTAGTAGCTCAATGCATCATCCATTCATATCACGAATACTTCAAATCAATTGAGTACTTATTACTAATGCGTAATTGTTTGAGTACTGTGATTACATTCTAAGGATTGATTGCATTCACAACCAATACTAATTATCATACTAACAACTCGTACTATCATTCCATACTAACAATTAGCAATAATGGTATTCATCAGCATTCCATACTAATAATTATGCTATCATCCAATTATTAAAACTATAATAATAATGTTAATATACTAATTACTATACTGTTATCTATGATACTAATACTATCATCATAATAATTATGATATTATTCTATTAGTACTAATTACCATATTATTCATACTAATTACTATACTATTCATCCCACCCATTCCCTTCACAGTAACCTTTCTGGCTCTCCGTACCGCCCGCGCCTTCGGCCAGCAGCGCTTCCACGTGTAAACTCGGCAGCTCCGAAACCAAGCGCCGGGCCAGGCGCGGAGCCAACTCGGGCCTCAGATGCCGGGGCGGTCCTGGGTCAGTGGCTAAGTAACCGGTGAGTTGATATATGGTTCACTTAAACATAAATATGATAGTATATATGATAGTATATATGATAGTATATATATATATATAAGTGTAAAAAAATGTAACTATCATATAGAATGGTTAACAAATGAGGGTTAAGTGGCTAATATATGGTTGATCATGGTGAATATATGGTGAATAATAGTGATGTGGTTAAGTAGTACACTTGGTAGCGATACTTGGTGATAGATGCTTAAGTGGATTAAGTGACGGCTAAGTAGTAGGTAAACATGTTTAACACTGGTTGATGATGGTTCCTCAGCCATTGCTTAACTAAGTAATAATGGTATCATTCATAATGGTTAAGTCATAATGGTTGAGTCATAAGTATTATTAACCATAGATATCGTTTATACTGATGAATAATGGTTGACAAGTGATATCATTCAATGATGATGGTTAAGTGATGGCTATGAAATGGTTGAGCTGAGGTGAAACATGAAATTTTCGAGCAAAGAAATTTGTCAATGGCTATGAGTAATGGCCATAAGTGGCTAAGAAATGCTGAAGTAATGCTGAAGTAGTGGGTAATGATGATGGATAATGGTGAACAAATGGTAAAATGATGGCTAAACAGTGGTTAAACAGGCGTGGTTAGGTAACAGTAGAGTCATGGCTCAGTAGTGGTTAAGTAAAGGTCAACCAATGGCTACGGATTGTGAAATGAGGGTTATTGTAAAATAATGTTTAAAATCGCCTTGAATGTAGAATGTATTCATGCATCGAATATGGTTAGATAATGCTCAATGATTGACGAATGTTTCACAACGATAAACTGCTTCAATATGGTGAACGATTGGTTAATGACCAGCATTCATCAATAGCAACCAGCAACCAATAATGACTAATCATGGTTCATAAACCATATTCATGGCTAATGAATGGTTAATAAATGCCTAGCTGATGGTTACCCAATGCTTAAACCAGGTTAATCCTTAGATCTTAGATAGTTACCAAATGGGTGTTTCTCAAAATAGGGGTACCCCAAGTTCTCATCCATTAATACTCATTTATAGTAATAAACCATCCATTTTGTTGGGATCCCTATGGCTTGAGAAACCACCAAATGGTTCACGGTTAACGACCGATGGATGACTCACCTGCTGCACCGAGCCACTGATACCGCGCCAATAAGTCGCACAAAGCTGCCTCGGAAGGCGCCCGTGCTTTGCTGCGGCGCCGATGTGGTGATTCAACGCTTCACCGGTCCACCCGTTGGGTCCACCCGTTGGATATCTGGTTGACTGGTTGGTTATTCGTGGTTGGTTCACCAAGGGTTCATGGTTGGATATCTGGTTCATTGACTGGTTGGTTGGTTATTCGTGGTTGATGAACTAGTTCAGATGGTTGGCAGTTCGTCAAATGGTCGGAAAAACGGTGAATTCATGATGGCTTGTGCATCGACACTTTCATTGATGTTTGAGTGATAAGTAGTCTATTAATCATCCATGATCAACCATCAACAGCAACAATAACCGATCATAATGATTGTAAAATCGTGGTAGACGAGGCTTGACAATGCTGGATCATTGATGGTTCACGGATACTGGTAAATGGTTGCCAGTGGTTGATGGTGCTTAATTGTTGATAGTGGTTTGATGGCTGGTAATACGAATTGGGTGGTGAATGATTGAAAGCTAGCATGCAATTGCTGATAATGCTGAATCAATGGGTTAAACGATGGTTAACCAACAACACTGAACGACAAGCATGAAGGGTTGAAACAGGTTCTTGAATGGCATTCGGTAAATTGACGCCACAGTAAACCGACCACCAGTAAATGCTATAACCATAATATGAGATCCACAAGTGGTAGTGACAGCAGCCAATGTACTTCGTTGTTCTTGAAAATTGTGACAAAAAATCGGATGCAACAAACTATCGTTCTTGAACAAACACCACCATGTATGTCTGTCTCACACTGGCCATTTAATCGCTTGTTGTGGCTCATTTTTGGGCGTTCCACATCAACCCATTGTTGGCAGCCCCAATCGTCCTGTCAGTGGTTTGGGCTCGCACCATGAAAGCATAAGCCATTTCTTTCACAGTTCACGGGCGCCAAAATCTAAAGAAATAAGAGTTCATCTTGGTCAATGGTGGTGCTGATCGGTCAACAACAGGGGCGTGACCAAAGGGAACAATTTGCTGCTACTGGTGGGTCATCAATGGGCGTAAACAACCAGTGATCAACGACAATATTGGAACCAGCTTCTCTGCATAGAATAACTTTGCAAGGAAGCAGGGTGCCTTGGCTGGATTATGGAGTAAACATGTAACGGAACACTGGACGCATGATGCATTCCCCATGGAAACCAAAGGTTGAAAGACACAACCAACTGTCATTGCCGATTGCGAAATACAATCCTCTAGTTCCCAACAGCAGGATGCTTTTGGGTTTCAATCTCTAGAAGCATGGGGGTGGTGTCACCATCTTCCGAGAAAATTCTCAAAGCACAAGGGTTCCAGCAACCTTATACCATCCTCTGGTATCGATCATCATCAACTATCTATGTCTATAAGCCCTACCCACCAGCTTGCAAAATCATAAACTGAACCATTTCCCAACTGCCTTGTTGCACTCCCGCCGGTCACCCAAATGCCCGGCTGACCCAAAGGTGATTTTGTCTACTGGGTGCTAGGTCAGGAATGGATAAGTACCAGCATTTTGAAAAAATGATACCGAACTAATGATGATTCGATCATGATTTTGAGTTGGTAAGTAGAACCAATCTTCAGTGATGCCGTGGTTTCCAAGAACTTGTGGATGAGTACGATACCAGTGGTTTCCAAGAATGGTTTGTTTGATAAACTAATGCGGAAAAAAAAACTGTTTGAAAATCTTGATCCCAACATGAAATGGCTGGAATTCCAAGCGGCGGTCTTCATATTTATGTCTCCGCGCTGGAATCTGAACTGGTTGAACTAGATTCTTCTTTGTAGTTCGTTGCAATACTTTGCAATACTTTGTCGTACGTTGTAGTACTTTTGCAAAGGTTGTAATACTTTGTAGTACGTTCTATAATACCTTCTCGTGGCCTGCCTGGCACAGGTTCTGATGTCGTTCAGATGTCGTTCAGATGTCGTTCAGATGTCGTTTCAGATGTCGTTTCGGCCCCGAGTCAGCTGGCCAAACTAGACAAGTAAGGTAATTGAAATAAAGCTTGCCAATTATCAGGATGGACAAAATATAAATATGTGTGTATGGATATACAATTTAAATACAATACATAAACTTATACGTATATGTCTGGATGTCGTTCAGATGTCGTTTCGGATGTCGTTCAGGATGTCGTTCCCCAACTAAATCAAGCAGTCCGAAAACACCATGAATGTCTGATATAGCTGCGGCGGTGCAGCGAATTCTGAACCAGGGATCCTGCAATACTACTCTCTTATTACCCCCCTTTTTTTAGCTCTAATGATTTGGGACCATCGCTTCAGGAAAGAAGATCATCAATCGTTCCAATTTGACAACCTTTGCAAGGCTATGTGGGCACTAATAAGAGACCATATCAACAGTACATCCCAATTTTGTCATAAATAACGGGTGTTTCTTCGAAAATATGGGTGCAGTATTGCCAAGGATCTGTTATTCATTTTCACAGGAAACGAAAATTTTCACGGTTCTGAAAAAGGTGTAGCATGATTTAATGAAAATGAAAAATTCCCACTATTTTAATAATTGATAGTAATTAATAACTAATTAATAACTGGTAATAGTTGTCAAATCATCATAACGAAACATGACATCACACTACCTGCCATCCGCTTCACCAGCAAGGCCCAGTGTTGGCCCGTGCACCTCATGGGTCGACATACGTCATCGCTACCGCTGGCAGTGATCCTAAGCGAAAATGAAGGTGATGGCAGGAATGGAACGTGAAGATCCCCAAAAATCGAAAAAATGAAGCAGTTTCCACTGCTTACAATCTTTTTGGGAGACTTTTTTAGAAATTTCAACAGACCAACCAGGTTGTTGTGCCATTTTGACAGAAACGGTCAGTGGGATCATGAATCACCATAACATACTCCAGCCCTGTGACAAGCCTCGAAGGATCATCCCTCCATTGCACATGAAACTGTCGAGGTGCTGTTGGTGATGTCCAGTTCAAAATTGAATCCATAATTTGCCAGCTGTTCGCAAGCACCGCTGTAGATGATTGAACTTTTATGTTGATCTAAGAATTGATTCGTTGACATAACCTGGCCATGGCATTTATTTTGTTGATCACACTTGCTTCGTTTGACGATCTGTTCACACGAAACCATGCCGATTTGAGCCAAGATCACCGCAAAGCGCTGTGGAGTTTCACCTTGGTCTTCGTTTTGTTTGACAGATCTCAGAATCCATCATAACATTATCTCTTTATTTCCGTAATAATTGGACAAAATATCACAGTTGTTGGTCAAAAAATCATTCCTGAATGTTCAACTTGTCATACCAGTAGTATGACACAAGGCGGCAGCGGAAGTTCCCCGAATAAACGGACACACGGCCTTTGGGAAGAGAGGGTTGGCTGGGATGAAGTGATGGTGTTTGTGATTGATTGTTTGTTCGTTTGCTTGATTGGTTGATTGATTTATCGGTATGTTGGTTGATTGATTGGTGAGTTGGATCATTGATTGCTGGCGATGATGATTGCTTGATTGTTTGGTTGGTGTTTTGACTCACTGGTTGAAGAATTGATTGATGGCGATGATGATTGATGGGTCGGCTGGTTCATTGATTGAGTGCTTGGTTGGTCAGGTGACTGAGTGATTGACGGATGATGATTGAATAACTGATTGAATGCTAGAGTGATTGTTTGTTTCCTTGCTTCATTGACCGGTTGGTTGATCGGTTGATTGCCTGATTGACTAGGATGACGGTGGCGACGATGATGGCCACAAGGATTTTGAAACGGATGCTGATACTGATGATGATGGTAAGGATGATGATGTTTTTGACGATGACAAAGACGCTTAATTTATGTGGACGGCGACACAAGAAGGATGTTAACGGGAAGATAACATGAGGATGATGATGAGGATGAGGGCGATGACGGTGAAAATGATGACGATGGCAAAAGAAGATGACCATCATCGTCATCGAAAGCTGATGCTCTTGACGCTGATGTCCGTGATGTCGATGATGATGAAACCGACGAAAATGCGACGAAAATGCGACGATGATGATGATAATGATGGTGATGATGATGATGATGATGATGATGATGATGATGATGATGATGATACATTGAAAGGAAATGCTGACAGTGACAAAAAACATGAAACCAGGATGGTGATGAGGATGGTGATAAACAGGGTGATGATGATGATGATGATGATGATGATGATGATGATGATGATGATGATGATGATGATGATGATGATTATGATGATGATGATGATGATGATGATGATGATGATTATGATGATGATGATGATGATGCGATGATGATGATGGTGATGACGATGATGACTGATGATTGATTGATGATTGATTGATGATTGATTGATTGGTTGATTGATTGCTTGATTGATTGCTTGGTTGATTGATTGATTGATTGACTGATTGGTTGATTGATTGATTGATTCTTTGATGACGATGATGACCACCATGATGATCAAAAAACAATGATGATCATCTTCATCATCATGGTGATGCTGATGATGATGCAATGACCATGATCAAAATGACGACGATGATGATGAACATTTCGATGATGAGGTTGACGATGATGCGTGTTTTTGTGATGATGTAATGATGCTGATCATGTTGACGGTGATGATGGTGATGATGTTGTTGATGATGATGGTGAAGATGCTGATGATGATGATGATGATGATGATGCCAAAAATGATCATTTTGAAGACGATGATGATGATGATGACAATGATGATGACGATGACGCAATGATGATGATGATGATGATGATGATGATGAGGAGGAGGAGGAGGACGAGGAGGAAGATGATGATGCACTGATGATGACGATGATGATGAGGCTGATGACGAGGAGGAGGAAAATAATCATGATAATGATGATCATGATGATGCTGCTGCTGATAATGATAACAATGATGGTGATCGTCATCATTGTCATGATGATGGTGCTGATTTTGCTCATGGTGATGATGATGAGGACGATGATGATGGTGATGATGATGCTGCATTGATGCTGATTATGATGATGATGATGACGATGGTGATGACGACGATTCTGACAATAATGATAATGATGATGATGATGATGATAATGATGATGATGCTGATGATGATGATGATGACAATGATGATGATGATGATGATGATGATGATGATGATGATGATGATGATGATGATGATGATGATGATGCTGACGATGATGATGATGATGATGATGATGATGATGATGCTGATGATGATGATGATGACGATGATGATGATGATGACGACGATGATGATGATGATGCTGATGATGATGACGACGACGACGATGATGATGATGATGATGATGATGATGATGATGATGCTGATGATGATGATGATGACGATGATGATGATGATGATGATGATGATTTTGAATGGAAGTGATGATGATGGTGATGAGACGATGGAGAGCAGAAGGTGATGTAATTAGCCAAGCATCCGTGACTGCATCTTGACCGCCTCTCAGCAGCCAAGCATCGTGCGGAGAAATCCGTTGGGATTGCTCCTTCCCTTGACAGTCTGGGTGAAGTGGCCCTGGTATTCTTGTCAGTGGGTGTGGAAAATGGTCTGCTGAACACAATTGCTCTGTTTCGCTTCGAGTCATCCTCACGGACGAATGCCTGTTTCGGTTCCCACATTCTGAGATGAGATTATTATTGACTTTGAACTTGAATGAGACACTAATCAAACAGCTTTCCAAATTTGTTTCTGCGAAGAGCAGTGAAAAGTTTCTCAACACACGCAGCAAAAAAAACCGTCCAACTCTTTGATTCTGAGGCAGAACCAAAGAAAAAAAGACTGGATGCCACCTCCAACACGTCTTATCTGCCTCTGTTGTTGGAAATGAACATTTTTCCAAGCTTTGAAGGCAAACAGACCTTGCTGATGTCTAGTAAATTTCTTCTGCTGATAAGAAATGACAATTGCAATCAAAACCTGACCAACAAACGCACAGCAAACCACAGCAGCGGAAAAAAAAGTGTCACGACAATTTTTCCTAAAATTTTAAAGTTTGGTGTGAAATGTCACTCTATGGGCAAACTCCACTTGTCCACATGCTTTTGCGACAAAGAAGTGCGAAGAAGTCCCATTGACCAAGGGAGATTTTTTGCTGCAAGCAGCGTATCGACCCAGACGGAGGTCAAACCCAGACAGGTGAAATGAACAAGAAATTGAAGGAGCCTCAGGTAGAAACACATGTCTGCTCATACCTGGTTCCATATACAAAGAAGTATAAGAGTTTCATCAGTCTCCGAGAGCGCCGCTTTCGCACGGTTGGCTGCGGTCAAGTAACAAGGTCAACATCTGTGAAAGTTAGAGGACCTGTTTGTACAGGAATAGGTACGTTTCCATAACACTTTGAAATTAATTCGTTTGACCGAGTAAGGATCGGTGAAGGTACCTCTTTGGGTCCCTGTGTTGTCTTGCTCTGCTCTCTTTTGGTCTTTGTGTGTTTTGGTTGCCAACCGACCCAAACTTGGAAGCAGTTTGTGTCAGCAATCACCTAGTGTATCATAGGTAGCTTTAGGAAGCTCATCTACTATAGCTGTATAGGACTTAGGAAGCCTAGGAAGCCGCTAGAGGCAGTAGGTGTAGTATCTTGGTAGTTGTGACTTGTCTTGATTGTAGTTTTATGAAAAACGCAGAGCGGCGCAGCAGCTCTTTTTCACTCCCGGTATCGGTTCAGCAACGTCTCAAGTTCAATCTTCCTTAAGAAGGTCTTCAAACGACTTCAGTCTTCCAAACTCTTCTTAGAGTGCTACTTCTTCTCAAAGCAAGGTCAAGTCAAGTTCAAAAGTCAAAAGAACTCTCAAGCTTCAAGACGCAAAAGAAACTACAATCAAGACAAGCGCAACTACCAAGATACTACACCTACTGCCTCTAGCGGCTTCCTAGGCTTCCTAAGTCCTATACAGCTATACTCGATAGGCTTCCTACAGCTACCTATGATACACTAGGTGACTACTGACACAAACTGCTTCCAAGTTTGGGTCGGTTGGCAACCAAAACACACAAAGACCAAAAGAGAGCAGAGCAAGACAACACAGGGACCCAAAGAGGTACCTTCACCGATCCTTACTCAGTCAAACGAATTAATTTCAAAGTGTTATGGAAACGTACCTATTCCTGTACAAACAGGTCTCCTAACTTTCACACCCCTTCTCGATTCCATTACCTCACCTGGAGAACCTTCCAGAACTCATTCAACATTAAGGCTCGGACTTGTACAACTAAGGTCCTGGCTATCATCAACTAAGCTCCTGACTCTTAAGCTCTGGACGCTTTGTGAGTTTAACATGTCACCACAGTCAAAGAACAAAGAAAGTTTCAAAGTTTCAACAACTCCACAAGTCAACGAAGGTTTCAAAGGTTACCCTCAGACTTTTCTTTGAGATGGTGGCTCAAGGACACCATTTGGATGGCATCACGGTTTTGCACATCCTTTCTCTTGAAAGTCATCCTCGGGTAAACCGCAGCAGAAACATGAGCACGCAGAAAAGAAGAACAGAACACTCAAGTTTTCAAAACAACCCCAAACGAACTGCTTCAACAAAGTTTGCAACTCTAGGAAGAAGAACAAAAACAATCTAGGACATGTTCACAGAGGACCTCAACCAAAGGAAATCTAGGGGGATTGTGAAGAGTATCCTTTGGATAATCTCACTTTCCACACAGCTATCATCTTTTAGATGGTACAGTGTCTAGGGAAAAGACTGGGGTTCAAAGTGGACATGAACTCAACCTAGAAAAAGAGACTGCAAACTCTAGGGTTTTTGTTTTCTTTCTCAACCACGGCTCAAGCTTTCAGCGACCTTTTGCTGACTGCCTGGGTTCACCTGGCATTTGAAAAACCTTCAGAGCAAATTGAACTGCTCACTCAAGAGTGTGGAGATAGCCTGATTTCAGGCAATCTAGACAATAGCTCCAAATGACTGTATCCCTATTGGGAACATGTGGACACTCTTTACTCCCATGGAGCGCCCCACCATGGCGGCATTGATATATCTTCTTACGCACTCTAAGCTCTGCAGGGGCTGCTTTGGGAGGTGCTTTCATTTGAGGCCGATGCAGCATAAACGAAGATGCTGAAGACGCTGATGAGGAAAATCCTGTCCCTAAAGCTAACTTGACATCCTCGATCTCTGATGCCAACTTAGTCAGCTCCAAAGACATTTGACTCATCTTCCCAAAAATCTTCAGCTGTGCGATGAAGACTCCAACCAGTGCCATAAAAGGTAAAAGAAGCAACCACTCGAAGATTTCCAACATGGCTAGCAACGAGTCCTAAAAGCTTCACACTTGAAATGCAAAAAGAGAAAATAAATCAGAGCTCCATTGAATGATTCAGAGTCCACTGAAACTTCTAACGCTCTTAGGCTTCTGGCAGCCTATCCTAGAGAGCTTTTTCCCTCCTAGCATGCATGCAATCCTAACAAGGTGACTGCAGCTTCCTAGTGCAAAACAGCTGACGCTTGACAGAGAGGTGCAATCAGCAGATGCTTTTTTGCTCGAAAACCTTCCTTCAACGATGCTGAGCCATTCCATCCAAGCGTCCTAGCATCCCAGCATATAGCAACAGATTCTAGACACTACCAACGCTCAGTCATCACAGCTGCCAATCATCATAGTGGTATCCATCTCGAGCTCTCCAAGCTCTTGGATGTCGCTGCTTTCCATTTAGGTAGGATACTGGATTTGTATGGATTGCGGCGCAATACCTGGTCGTATTGCTCCTGCGACAATCCGAACTGGATGTTGATTCTGAGGTCGGCGCCATCCACCTCGATTTTCACACAATGATGGTGGTGGACCCACAGGACCAGCACCAACACCTTCCGCTTTTTGGCGCAGGGGCATAACCTTAACCGATGATGAGGTTCAAACAATCCCGGAACTCCTG
>VSDK01006142.1:612831-697831 GCA_009767595.1 Symbiodinium kawagutii | reverse complement strand
AATGATGGTGACTGATGGTGAAAAGTGGGTGAACTTACCCCTGAAATCATGGTCGTTACCCACTCACGAACTGGAGAAGTCAGGACAAATGTTGGCCACCAGCTGCAAACCCTGAGAGTGAGTGCATGCGGTGCTACCGAGAGTCAAGGTGCAAAAACACACTCTCAGTCTTCTTGTTGGATGATGTTAGTCATCAATGATGGCATCAGAGATATGGTCATGAATGGCATATAAGTATATCCAGGAAATCAATCTGTGTTGACAGTTTCCCCAAACAAAAATGATAATTTCCCGGCTCGCTCAGACAGGTCCATCCCAGCTCTCCGCTTCGAAACGGCATCACTGCTGAATCCATACATCTGCTGCCATTTCCAAGGAGGTAGTCCTAGGTAGTCCCTTGACACACCAAGCAGGATGACACTTTGGAATGATTTTAACCGTGCACTCCAAACGGGTACGCGCCATTTGGGCCATTTGGCTATGGCTGAAACTGGCAACGTCAACCAATTCTTGCTGGCAACCCGGCCGTGTGCAACCAACTTGTCATGATTAGCTCAATGTCAAACGATGTAAACCCACAATACAACCAGCAGCAGCAGCAGCAGCAGCAGCACCACCACCACCACCACAAGCAACAACAACAACAACAACAACAACAACAACAACAACAACAACAACAACAACAACAACAACCGCAACAACGACAACCGCGACAACGACAACGACAACAACAGCAGCCGGAATTGCGACACTTGAGGGCCCTGGCCCAGGGTTTTTACCCTTGGACGATGCCTCGCTGGCCTGACGATGAACAGGCAGTGATGGATGTGAACGAATCAAAGCTGTTCAGAATAGTTGATGTAACATTTGATATTTGACTACAGTGGATGACAACCAACCAACAATCAACCAGTTAGTTGGTATCCCCTATCAACCATCATATCAATATAATCATATGACCAGCTAGCAAGAAACGGGAGCATCGCTTCATAGACAAAACTGCTTGGTGGTTTTGGCCAACCTAAAAACATCAGCCTGTCAGACTGAGTCATCCTGGACGGCGCAACATGATACAACACATCCAATACCCCTTGCTTGGATATGTTGAGAATCAACATCTTCATACTGCACCATTTCGCTTGGCAAATTGCTTTATCTAACATGATTGCGCTCTTGGCACGTTCCCAGTAAGTTTCCAAGAGGCAAATTCGAATCAAACAAAATGTTTCCTGTATACACCAGTGAGGAGGCAAGGGCCTGGTTGCCACTTGAGATAACAAAAGCTTGAGAAGAACGGAATGTAGAGGTTCCGGCCCTTCATGGGTCGCATCTGATTGCCAGCATTCATTATCAGGATGCGTTAGGAATGACGTTGTTTTCGTTAAAAAAGAAAGAAGCCGTCGCAAGCATGGGGGAAGATGGCGTCAAAGGGAATCAACAACAAACAACCATACTGTATGTGTTTATCTTGTTGGTATCACAATGATATAAAAGTCACACGGAATACAAACCAAATGACCCGTGTGATGGAAAGTGGATGATCCCAAGAAACCGGCGAAGTCGTGATTTGAAAGCATGAAGCACTGACCATTGGTGACCATAGAGCCCTGAGTGGCCAAATGTGACCAGCTCATGAATATTCTGACCACTACTTGACCATGAGTGATACTAAACGTAATATGAATGATTGCTTCCTCTTCACCGATCTGAACATATTCTGTCCACCACTCAACAAATCGTCGTTGGGCAAGTCCTAGTGGCGTCAATCCTGGCCCTGCCCGTTGCCGCTGCTTGAGATCTAGCGGAACGCGACCTCATACGATGCCTTGGCGGTCTTCTCGCCGACCCTCTTTAAGTTGGCTGTTCTCCGATTGCCTTGCTAACGTCTGCGCAGATCGACTTCGGTGTCAGGTCTCCGAAGAACCTCGCGATTTCTTTACCCTCGCCCGCCTTTTCAATGAACTTGCACATCAGGTGGTTGACCAGGGCAGAATCCCTTTTTGCATGCGTGCGGGAGCCGAGAAGAGCCTGATGACGATGATCTCGTTGGATGTCCTCTTCATTGCTTCCATCACCAGAGACTCTGTGTTTTTTTCACAGTCGACGCGCCCCTGACGATGAAATGCTCATCTTCGCCGACGCATACCGTGTTGTCTCAGGCAGCTGAATCACCAGTATACTTATATATACCTTGAAGGGCGAAAGTTGCCAACAATTGCTGGTTGGTGGTTGCAATCCCTTTGAAAAAACATTGGTCAACCAACCAGTTGTTCATAATTACTAGGGAATACAAAATTGTTTCAAACTACTAACCAGATTAATCTAGCCGTATTGATATGGCAATGTAGGGATTGATTATGTCTGATTCACAGTGGGAGTATCAGATACACTGAACAATGTTTGCTGCACTTATATATGCTAATACTTGTGAAAACAAACATTACAAATACAATTAGTGGCTAAACTATAGCTGAAAACATATTGTTACCTGTTGCCAGTGAGTGATAGTCAATCAGGAATCAAAATGTTGATACTACTGTTGGTTGATAATTTCATCAATGGTTAATCACAGAAAAATCATAGCAATCAATGCTGATATTATTATGCGATCATCAGTAGTTGGTTGGCGGTGGTGCTAGCCCTTAATTAAGCCTGGACCGTTTTCCTTAGAGTAATCCTCTATGTTTTTGGAGGTTGAATATGTATATTATACATATCCAAGAAACATATATTTTTATATCTGTAGCGACATAAATACGTATACACACATATATTTATAGGTAAAAATATTGACTGATAAATAAATATATATATATATATATACATATGTACATATATATGTATATTTTGCATATGCGCATGTACATCTTTCCCCATGCATTTGAAATCAGGCTCATGGTTGCATATGTAAATGTACACATGTATATGCAAGGAAAACTGTAATTCCTGTGTGCCTTCAAAAACATATTCATATATCACAATCCATATATTATATGAATAATTTTCCTTGGATGATTATGACTGTGTGTGCATGTAATCGTGTGTGTGCGTGTGCGTTGATAACATGTGATAACACCCTATGTCATTTGATGATCAATCACCAGTTCTCAAAGTAGTAAAACCAGTGCTGGCCACCCCCGGCTGACCATCGGCCCCCTGCCTTCAGCCAACTCCTGGTTGTGCCATGTGGTTGAGGAGTAGGACTGATAGTAGTGGTGATGCATAGCGATGGCCCATCAGATTTCGGTTTGTGGTTGACCCACCCCTATGACCATGGATAACTAGTGATTAACTAGTGGTCAATAGTGGTTAAAAAATGTTGATATTGATCATTGGTGGTTTGTGGTTGAACCCCCCTGTACTCATTGCATGCACCCGTGCAGGCATACTGTGTAACAACCATTCCAACGACAAATGCCTTTGAACGCCTTTGATCGTAGAATTTTCAGGACCTTAGAAAATCAATAAACCCCTCGGTGTTGAATCAGCAACAGGTTGATCCGCAGTGTTGGCAGCTTGCCACCAGGTACTCAGCTGTGGCCACGGCCAGGTGTCCATCCATGGTGGTACCGGCGGCGTCGGCTCCTGCGTCGTTCGGACAGGCGACGTACCGAGACTGAGTATCCTGGGCGCGGCTGGATGATTCCTGTTAGGGGTGAAGCAAAAACTAATCATAAATGTGTGGCAATGCTAAAAACCTCTTCAATCCAGGATGACGCAAAAACTGATGAAGCCAAAACTAAACATAAATGTGTGTCACCACTTTCAAGCAATCCGGGGATGCACAACAGGGGGAAGGACTTCTTCTGTCCACCTTCATGCAAAACCAGAAGCGTGAATGTGTTTGAAAAAAATCCTTTTGATGAGGGGATTCACTACCAGCCATCAAAAAAGACAATTCATATTCTAGCGGCAAACCGGCAACTCGGACAATATCCTTGGCTATCAGCAAAAGACTCAGTTCGATTGCAGTTGCAGGGTGATCTTCTGACTTCCAGGTATTCCATCCTTTGCAGGTGCCCCTTCAGAATGAAAGATTTGACTTGCTGCACTGCCGTATCAACCAGCTCGAGGTGAACCATCAATACTTATCATCAACCATCATTAACCAGTTGAATGACCATCATGACCATAGCTCACCCAAACTCTGATCTAGTGAATCTAGTGCTGGCATTTTTTCAAAGCACCAGCTGGTTCCCCCAGATTTTTCCTGATGGCAGCCATTGGCGTCATCCACACATATCCACACATTTTCAGAGCCATCCTTCACCACTCCCAAAATGTGAACATGTTTTATCAGGGAAAATACCATTACTGAAGGTAATATTCTATGCATGTAGGCATAATGTCATATTATGAAAAACTAAAGATTCATGTCAATAATCATGTATGTATAAATATATATATATAAATCTATCTACCTAATATAAATATGTGCGTATTGATAGCTGAATTTGTACATATCATTGCTGATTGTCTGGTTGTTACATCCAATGAACATTCACAAATCCAGCTCTGAACCAAATATGATCCTCGTGGCTTGCGCCTCTGTTGGAAACAAACGCCACCCAGCAACCAACCATGCCATGCACCAATGCGGAGCACACGTGCTAGCATAGTTGCAGTGTACCCAGCCGCGTGGAACCATGTCGTCATTGCTGTGTTGATGGCTGTCTCTACCTCTATGTAGTGGCTTATTGGTCATATTATCGTTCAAGGAAAAAATGGTGCGCCCAAATTATTGCTGCCTGCCAAAGTATATCCAACAGGTCTTCAAAACCCTACCCTGCCGATCGTTATGCCTGACAGCAGTCCTTATCCATGTGGCGAATCAATTCCCTTTTCCTGATTCCAAACAAGAATCAGCGCACACAAGCCATGAAAAAATACCATCCAAATCGGTGCTAGTGGTTGATCAATAGCCCATAAAGGGGTCATACTGGGTCATGCTCAACCCTCCCTAACCAACGCGAGCAGCCAAATGGTGGTTTCTCAAAATATGAGTACACCAAAATGGTTGGTTTATTAATATACATGGTTCCAATATACATGGTTCCAATCGGATGATTTGGGTATTTTTGGAAAGGGTACCCCCAAACCATCCAGTTTGATGACCATTTACAGCAATTGGTAATGACCAATCATTTTTGGGTACCCCTATTTCGAGAAACCACCAAATACCCCTGGCTGGTCCCAGCATCTGTGAGGCACTGCCAGCTTTTCTGCACCCACCGTCGCGACCGTGGACCGCTTCAAGGGCTCCAGTTGCTGAGACCGGTTGCCTGTCCACTGGTAGTCGCGCCGGACAGTGACCGGAAGCAGGTGCAACCACCAGTGGTATAGGGCAACCAGTGGTTGTATCGAGGGCAACCGGTGCTTGTACCAAGTAATAACTGATATATATATATATATATATATACTGCTACAATCGATTTATCAAATTGGCGAATGAATTTTATCAATCAGTTCCATCACTTGTTGATTCACCTACGTGTTAAGATTGATCACTTACCGAGTGTCAATCAGTTGCTAGTCGGTTTCTTAATGGTCAACCATCCGATCACACAATGCCATCAAATGGGGGCCAATCAGCGGCGGTGAGGGCGGCGCGGCCCGGTACAACAACTGTTCCTTGCCATCCCAGTGAAGCCATGAGCACTTGCTGTGTGTCCAACAACGTTGGGAATGAACCGTCCATATACCATGCGTCATAATTTATGATGGTCATTCATATCATCTTGTACATAACATTGCGTAAACAAGTATTGGCAATGTGCTTCTTGAAAATGGTTTGATGATATGAAACCTATCTCAGTATTGGTTTACCATGATTGGTAACGTCCCAGCTCCCAAATAATTCCCTTTTGGTAACTACTAGGCTAGAAACGCATGGAAAATCATTGGGTTCGTTTTGTTAGGAACAGCAGGTCCGAAAGAAGAATCCTGCCATTTGGATTCTAGTTTCGAAATCATTGTTAGTATGGGATTAAGCATGGTCAATCAATGATTAAGAAGACATGTATAGCAAAGTGTTGATATTGCCTCTTATTGCTAAAGGATGGTAAAGGATGGTTCGCGCAGCTCAAAGTTCTTAATGATGGTGCGTGGAAAGATCCGTGCCCGCGTGCCCTTGTCCAACCAACCAACCAGCCAACGAACCAACCAACCAAACATCCCCGTCTTCCACTCACCTGAGCTCAGAGATGCTGAAGCTTCACCAGGCCTTAATCGCTCGAGCACCAGTTGAAGATTCTTGCGGCTAATCAACTCAAATTCTGGGAGAAATCTGTTGGGCGTTTCTCAAAAATACATGACCCCCCAAATCATCCCATATAAACCATTTGCAATACACCTATCATACCTTGGGGTTCCCTATTTTGAGAAGCCATCATTGACTGTCAGGTTCCCAAGTGGCCCATGACAAGGATACCTCATGGCCGCTTGGCCACGGTCCTATGATGGCCGAACCGATGATAGGTTCCCAAGTGGCCCGTTCCAAACCGATGGCCGAACGGTGAGCAACACTTGGTCCTATGTAGGGGGCAGCCATGATCCATAACTTGGCTAATCATGGCCAGCAACGGATGATGGTACGGGAGAAGAACCAAGCTGTCTGCAATCATCTGTTGATTGTGTGTTTCTCAAAATAGGGGACCCCCTAAATTCTTCCAATATCAACCATCTATCGTAAGAAACCGATTTTTTGGGGTCCCCCTTTTTGAGAAACCCCTATTATTCATGATTTGTATCCCCTGTCATTGGCCCTATCATCATCCATCACGGCAAGTGTTAGCCAGTATGGTTAAGCTACAAATCTAGTTCCTGCTAATTAATGGCCACCTATGGTCGTTTCTAGGCTAGAAAGGTTAGTTGAAATGTACAAAAGCTACTGCCAATAGCCACCTGTGGTCATTAGCAGGTCAAACGTCAAACAATTCAGGTGAAAAGAATGCCACGCAGATCAACGATATCCCATGGGGCCACGGCAGCATGGCCTTCGTGCTCATGATTATTTTCATGCACCATCCTAGCCCCAGGGATGCATAACCAATGGTGGTTAATGAGTAGAAAGCGAACAGTAGCATACATCTTGTATGTCCCATTTGTATGCATAAATAAATATATATATATATATACATATACTTATACATGAATGCATATACACTTATATCTATATATCAAAGATATCAATGAATAAATAGACAAATAAATAAACAAATAAACAAATGAATAAATAAATAAACAAATAAATAAATAAATATATATATATATGTATACATAATTAAACAACATCACATGGCGGTATTCAAGATAGTCTGTTTCGATCATGGGTCATACCAATTTGCCTAACTTGAATGTACCTGACTCTGGTTGATGATGGTGAATGATTATCAATTTGGCTCCAACATTGTCGTTGCCGAATCAGCGGTGGTTTCCTGTACCTGAGAATTGCTGGGTGATCACAACCTGCACAACCAGTTACGGTAATCAGCCTGAAACATTTGCAGTCCCCAATCTTCTTCACCATTGCTTTCATTAGTTGCATCATTCACATCATTATGAAACGTTCTCAATAACCATTGCTATTCTTAGGAGATGAATGCTGATAAGACCAATCACCAGTTACTTACAACGGTTGGGAAAAAATGGATCTATCTAAATTATCACTACTAACCTCTATCTGGCTGATCTGGTTGGTGGTTCAGCGGTTCAACAACCAGTCATTCTTAACAAGTCCTCTGCCCGTGCGCTGCAAGTGGCGAGTTCAAAGGCCAAGTGAAGGCCCAGTGAACCAGGTCCTGTAGCCGGGTGTGCCAGGGTGAACCCAGGCCATGGTGGCAAAGCTGCAACCCTATTTGGTGCTTTCTCAAAATAGGGAACCCCCAAAATGCATGATTTATTATGATTTATTATAGTTTATTATGGCTTATTATGATTTATTACCTGTAGATATGGTTCATAAACTGGCAAGACTACGCCTATTTCCCGTCATCCCCATGCTGTAATTGCACATACTGGGAATCAGTTCCTCCAGGTTTGACATCATCAAAATGGTAATCATTCCCTGTAAAACAACATGCTGGCTGCTTAATGAAAAAAGACAGTTCATGCAATTGTTTTTTGCGGGGTTCATGTCCTGTTGGTGGGCCCCCTCGAAACCAACTTCACCAATCACCATGGTGAACACCGGTAACAATCGAACTGATCAACAAATAGTGATTTCTCCAAATAGGGGACCCCAAAATCATTCCGCAATGACCATTTAGAATTTATAGTACTAATTAAACTTTCTTTTTCGGGGTTCGATATTTTTGAGATTTTTTAAGAACCCCTCCACATCTGCCATCCAGTCTGCCAGTGAGATTCCACCTGGAACCTGATCTTTGAGCATGTGGTTGTTGTGGATCCAACTATGGTAATCCTGGGGAATGCTGATCTCAGCAGTCTTCACACTTGGATATCCACTACGAACTGGGGATGTTTTTTCATTTCACCCAACAGCAAACAAACAACTAACAACTAGCAATCTTAGCTATAGCACAATGAATCTTCGATGTTAAGCAACAAGTCCTATTACAACAACAATAGAGACACATGCACTTGTACTAATGAAGTAAACAGCTCCTCCACCACCACCACCACAGCAATTGGAGTCCTTGCTTCTGGCGCTCGTTTCGCCGCGCACCGAACTACCTGCGGGGACGTCCCACCGGACCGAGCACGTGGCCGCCAGGCTGAGGCTCGAGCCCGGTGACTAGCCCCCTGTAGACACTAACATCTTCAGGTGACAGCAGGCCAAACCAGGAACCTCAATATGGGTGTTTCTCAAGCCATAGGGGACCACCCAAATCATCGAATAGTAACCATCATTAACAGTAAACCAGCCATTTTTGGGGGTCCCCCATTTTAAGAAACCACCATATAAAAAAAGACAGGGCCTATCTCAGCATTTTTGGCCAATACTCTGTGGATTGAATTTCTTGCCAAGGGCCATTCCAAAAAGCAGCTGTTGACCAGCTGCGGCAATTTACGGGTCATAGCCAAACATGGTTGGTAAATTCCCCTTACTTTCGGTTGTTGCTTGTTTGTGTTTCCTTATTATCGACCACAACTACCATGATCAAACACATTTTATACGTGTTCAACCTAGTATGAGCACCATCTATCATGATCTATTTATCAACAACTTACGTACCAAATTTTTGTTACGCCACAAGATGCCACAACACATGGTTTCATTGCTATCAACATCTATCAACCAACCATTTTTGTAGCCACCAGATGCCACATGAACCATTGCTATCAACATCTACCACTGATAAATCATTGGTGAAGCCGGCTGGTTTGCCACACCTTGAAACGACCTCCCCAAGGAGCCACGTCGACGACCCGCCAACTGTCGCTAGCGCGCCTTTGGCTGTGGAGCTTGTTGCACTGGCGCGATGACCTGACGGAGCCATCGCCTTCATGGGAAATCCCTTGGTGTTTGGGGAGAATCTCCAGGTAAAACATGGAGCATCAGCTGGAAAATGGTCAATGGTTGATGCTGGTTGATGCTGGTTGATGCTGGTTGATGCTGGTTGATGCTGGTTGATGCTGGTTGATGCTGGTTGATGCTGGTTGATGCTGGTTGATGCTGGTTGATGCTGGTTGATGCTGGTTGATGCTGGTTGATGCTGGTTGATGCTGGTTGATGCTGGTTGATGCTGGTTGATGCTGGTTGATGCTGGTTGATGCTGGTTGATGCTGGTTGATGCTGGTTGATGCTGGTTGATGCTGGTTGATGCTGGTTGATGCTGGTTGATGCTGGTTGATGCTGGTTGATGCTGGTTGATGCTGGTTGATGCTGGTTGATGCTGGTTGATGCTGGTTGATGCTGGTTGATGCTGGTTGATGCTGGTTGATGCTGGTTGATGCTGGTTGATGCTGGTTGATGCTGGTTGATGCTGGTTGATGCTGGTTGATGCTGGTTGATGCTGGTTGATGCTGGTTGATGCTGGTTGATGCTGGTTGATGCTGGTTGATGCTGGTTGATGCTGGTTGATGCTGGTTGATGCTGGTTGATGCTGGTTGATGCTGGTTGATGCTGGTTGATGCTGGTTGATGCTGGTTGATGCTGGTTGATGCTGGTTGATGCTGGTTGATGCTGGTTGATGCTGGTTGATGCTGGTTGATGCTGGTTGATGCTGGGTGATGCTGGTTGATGCTGGTTGATGCTGGTTGATGCTGGTTGATGCTGGTTGATGCTGGTTGATGCTGGTTGATGCTGGTTGATGAAGGTTGATGCTGGCGCTGGCAAACGCAGCAATGGTACCCTGCTCTCTTATGATCAGCGCGCACGGCCATGTACTCTGCATCAGGACGAACCCAGGGATGGCACCTGTCTCGCTCTCCAAGGAAGTTGGCAGATCCAACCTGTGCCGTGCTGGCTGGGCAATGCAACAATAGGAAGCTCAAGCCAGTTTGGGGACCCCGAAATGAATCGTTTACTATTTTACTACTATAAATGGCTGATAATAGATGATTGGGAGGTACCCCTATTTTGATAAACCACCAAATATATCTGGTTGTGCAAGTGAATATGGCTGGATTTGGAAGTTTGTCAAAATTGGGAACCCCAAGAATGGATGCTTTACCACAAAAAAACAAATGCGATTGGATGATTTGGGGGTAGCCCTCATGTTCAGAAACCACCGTATAACAGCTTCTTAACCATTCTTATTGGTGATGATCCCCTAGTCTTAACCATCATAATCCCCTAGCCACAATAGACCGCAGTGAACCCTACCTAAAGAACCTAGAGCCCATAAAATTATAGGTTCTTAGGGAAAAACCTGGTTTTTACCATGATCACCGGAAAAAACCTGGTTTTTCCAAAAGACAGGTTCTTAAACCCTGATATTTCTAGGTATGTTACTTACTGGGTTTGGATGACCGCTTTGTTGCTATATCTTAATGGACTTGATGATTAATTTATGGGTTCTAGGTTCTTTGGGTTGATTAGCGCGTTTACTTACTTGTTGATGCCCCTGTTTGCTTATTTGGTCACTATGTTGATCTCTTTATTCAATTTGTGGATGGTGTCCCTTTCCCGTTGTTTGTTGGTTGCAATGTGTTGGTGTAACTGGCTACTTGTTGGATGATGACCTTTTTGGTTACATGTTGGTTGTATAATATGTTGGTGTAATTCTTTATTTGTTGTATGATGCCCCCTTTTGTTATTTGTTGTTTGCTATGTTAACTTGTTTGCTTGTTTATTTGTTGAATGGTTTCTCCCTGTTGGTGTGCAACCGCATGGTGCATGGGGTGCAAATCTCTGAAGATTTATGTGGGGAGGAGGTCTCGTTTGGCGCGGAAGGTCCATCCAAATCAAGCCATTGTTTGGGTGTTACAGCGGTCACTACAGTCTTCTTGGAAACATTGGACTGCAGGTAGCTTTCTACAATGAAAGGTTTGCCACAATCGCGTGTGTATGTACATTGATGGTACATGCTTGCTTGAAAGATGCAACTTTGAGCGCTGATGTGTCAAAATCACTGTGTGGCTGAGGATTAAGTACAATGATATCAACCTAGAGAACCGAAAACCTACATATCATATGCCTGGATGACCCTTGATGGCAACATTGATTTTTGCCAACATTGTGAAAAACCTATGTTTTGGAAAAACCTGTTTTTTTTCGGAAAAAAACCTGTTTTTTTTAAGAACCTATAATTTTATAGGTTTTCGGTTCTCTGAAGATTCTTTGGTTGTCCCTGTGATTCACAAGGAATTCACCACTATAATCCCCTATAAGGCCGTTAAGAAACCAGCATCTTTAAAACAACAACGACTGCACCAGGATTACTACTGGAGCTCCCCCACTCATTGCCGCAGTCGGAAGGCGTCTTGGCCATCTCATAAATCGTGGCTGCCTAGGCTGAAGCTCTGGCGATTAAATAATTCATTGTCAGTAGTGGACCAATGATGGAAAAATGATGGAAAAATGATGTGCAAAATGATGGTACATGATGGGCAAAATGGTGGTACAATGATGCTCAAACGACGGTCGACTGTTGGCCGATGGCAAAACATTGCTCAAATGATGGCAACCAATGATACGAAACAACCGATGGCCGCGATTCGTGGCGCGCGATTCGTGGACGCGAACGCCACGGCAGCTGAGGAAGCGCGACGCGCCCGCGGGACGTTGTGGCCACAGGCCTCACGTGGGAATCTCCACAACGTCACCGTCACCTCACGGGCCACCTCCGTTAGACCCACTGAACCACCTCGAGTTCGTTGCATCAGTCAGCATCCCAATCTGGGATTGTATCGGACCATGAGTGTCTTCCAATGGTTTTGTTAGAAGTGGAAAGAAGTGGAAGATGACAACTGAGATCAACCGGTATCCATCACAATGATGTGGTTACTGGATAAAGTCCCTTTGTTGAAAATAAAGTCCCATGAACCAGATGTTCTGTAGATGAAAGATGGTGAAGCCATCGGGACTGTGTGTCAGTTCAAGTCCCCACACCTGACACACAGTAGATGTCCAGGCTCAAAATCAACGGGGATGCGGTGGAATCAGAAAAAAACACCTGCAGCTGTCATCATATCGTATACGCTAATAACCGATCCATGGTGGAAACAATACTTCAAGCTTACAATCGACTTTGGAATGATTCAAGATAGCTGGATGACTGCTCAATCATGGTCAAACGATGCTTCACTAATGGCTAAAAGATGGTAAAATGATGGACGATTGTCAAATGATGGCTATACATCATGATGGCTGAATGGTGGCCAAAATGATAATTAACGATTGTTTCAATTGGTGGCTGATGGTTGACTGGTCAAGCAGTGGTCAACTGACGGGCAAATCATGATTAGATGATGGCCAAATGGTGGTTGACCGATGGTCAATAATGTAAGGGATGGGAACACCATTTGTGTTCATGATTATCAATGTTTCCAGGTGTTCTTTGTTGTTGATTCAAAACTTGGTGGCTTATAGATCCCTCTAAAAACCTAAGGTAGTAGCTGTAAGCCACCCACAGAAAAGCTGGTTGCCAGCCGCATCCAACGACCGGCAACCACCCAATCGCTAAGAACCCCCACCAGATCTAGCTGCTCCTCTTGCGCTTGCTCCGGCTGTGCATCTGCGGGGATTGAACGCAGCGACCCCGGGTGCCCCTGATAATTGGTTGGGTGCTGCTGAGTTCAACCAGCGCTTGCAGGCATGTCCGATCGATTTATGCACGATTTTGATGACGCCAAATCCGTCCAATTACCTATCAACAATCATCAAATCTTGAATGAACTTGTGGTTCCCGGCTAAATCTTTGAAAACAGGTGATTCTGCAAGTGCAAACAATTCCATGTTTCTTCCTCTGCGGCTTCACCGGCTATTCCCAATCCATAGGCTACAGTTCCCAGAAAATTAGTTCTTGGCATTGCCAATTAATGTATACCCAAGAGATGGTTTGAAAAACATGGAGCCTTCCATGCTAGCGGGCAGCACCATCTGACACTCTCAGATGGATAGTAGGATAGAAAAGATAGAATGGCAAAGGCAAAATACGTACAGCATCAGATATACCGGTTGGTTGTTTCACCCCCTACGAAAAGTATCTTTGTCAACCAACCATTTCTCAAAAAAAGCTACTTGCTAGGAAAAATAACACATGTCAATCAAACCACCAAGCAGTAAAAAAGGATCCTGTCCACACAGCTGACCAAGCAGTGCGGTGAATGCTCACATGGTTTGGCATCCAGATTGGAAAGCTCTGTTGTCCGAACGAGACATGAAAAGTACCTGGGTGCTCTCCTGCCTCTCGATCTCATTATCTATGCAGTAAAGAAAACCCAACACTGGCGGGCACACAGGCATGAATTGTCAGGATACGATACTACAATCCACCCTGACAACATCTAACAACAACAATACTAGCCCGACCATCACCAACAACAACGGCAAGACAAACAGCTGGACAAACAGAAATTGTCCTGCTAATTTAATGCTGCATACTTGCAATCCTCATCCTCATTCAAATCCTCTTCCGCTATCCAAATGCCTTGAGAATCTCCAACAGAAACCAACTGGTGGCCATGGTAAGTGTGTCATACAGCGGCAGCGCAGCCCGTGTTGAAGGAACCAATCCCCCACTGATCAATCAAGATGAATGACATCCTCTAGATAATGAATGGGACTAAAACATCAACCACAATTGGTGCAGGACTTCTCAGACCATCAACGCTTTTTTGGTGATCGCTAGTGCCCCAATTCCTACGGGCAATGACAACACTTGATATGCCTGTGGGTCCAGGGTCGCTGTACCTCCTGCTGTTCGCCTCCCGTGAATGACTAAACTAGGAGAACAGTTGGAATGGTGCCTACTACAGATGCTAAAATTACTCCATAGCCACACCCAGTGGCTCCATGGTATGGTATATTTACCTACATTTGGGTCGTTTTGTATGTAAATGTACGTAAATATACCATACATGGCGCCACTGTGATATGGTATATCTCCTGTTCTTGTTGGTTGCTATCCCCTATTCTCAACCATTCACCAGCGAATCCTAAAATAGTTGCTTCGCCCATTGCTGAGGGTAGGCTCTTGATCACCTTTGTTGCCTCAAAATGGGGGACCCAACACTGGCCAGTTTATAATGATGAGCTATTGGCCAACCAATATATTCAACCAACCATTAATTAAGAGTAACTAACAATTAGTTACCAATAGTGCAATAAGGAGAGTGGGTGAGGGCCCAGTTTAATCAGTTGTGTACGATAAAGGGATAGTATTGGGTGATTTCGCGGGGGGCCTTATTTTGAGAAACCACCACATGGCTCTCTCATGCAACCCAACAGCATGAGTTCTTCTGAAAATAGAGGACTCCCCATCAAATCATCTTAACTTTTGAATAATATTTACTGGTAATATTCAGTTATAGTAATCCACCAATCATCTTGGGAAACCCCTATGGCTTGAGAAGCCACCAATCCAAAACGCTTTCACGGCTCGCTTGCGTACAGGGCTCCCCCTCCCCGCGGCTGGACACCTTCAGCTGTGGCTATCTCATCGTATCTGACCTCACTGCATGACTGATCCAGAAACATCGGTAACACCTATGGTTTGTATGCCCTGATGGTCATCAGTGATAATTTCCATGAGTTATGATAAGTTCTCGATAAATAGTAATAGTTCATGATGGCGGATGATGGTTCTACAGCTGTTACACGGTAAGAAAGTAAGAAACAGTGAGGATAACGTCGGAAATTGTGTTGGCTGCAATCCTAAAACCATTCACCGTACACAACACATTTTATTATGGATCACCATGGGAACACCTCTGACCAACCAGTACCAACTTCAGCATCAGTGATCATTGCCAACCATCATTCATCCCCTTTAGCCATTCATCCGACTGCCCTTACTGGAACATGATGCGCCGTCAAGCGAAGAATGAGTTCAACTGGCTAAGCAAGTGCACCATAGTAGCTTTAACCTCGTGATCTACCAAAGTAGCTAGTCATAGTAGCATTCTTGACTTGCTCTACCATCGTGATCATCAATTACCCTACTCATTCTGTGGCGTCACATCCACGCAAAACAGCATTGATTGGGTCAGTTCACGCTGCCAAGTAAACTAACTAGACAGCTGAAACGGTGGCTACCTCAGAATAAGTAGATACTGGCTGTGCCATGCAACGGTATCTTAGCTACCTACTTGCCTACCTACCTACCATTGTCGGTGAATGGTTGGTTAGTGGTTGATGCAATGGTTCATATTATACTGGTGGGTGGTTGAACTAGGCCGCAATGAAACCTGTGCTTCTCAACCAACCAACCACGTTTGGGAACATAAAAGATATTTAAATCACCATAAATCACCAAACACTTTACTGATGGACCCTTATCAAAGATCATTCTACCCCGATAACCGTTCTTCCACCCTCTTTTACTAGCCCCTGGCTTACCATTATGTTGAATCAAAATCATTAAGCATTCATGAGCCCAGGCTAATGCGGTGGCTGCAGTAATTACAACCATTGGCTGCCAACTAACCGGTCCTTCTTTTGTTTGATAATGAGTAGGCTTTAGTCATTGCTATCAACTAATGACTACTATCGACTAGCTCAACTTCTGAACCACTGACCAACTAACATCAACTAACAGCAACATCAACTAATATCAACTAACATCAACAAACCACAAGCCAACTACTAGCAGCATGACCTGGTTGGTGCCCAGTAGGTTCACCCCATGCGCCAAGGCCCACGCTGCAGTGATGGTGGGAGGCGCCGGGCGGCGCGTTTTTGAAGAACTTCGCTTGGGCGGCGACGGTGGGGCAAGGGCCGACACCTGCGGGGAGATCGGCGGGTGAAGTCGAGCGGAACGCATGGGGGTTATGACCATATATGGGGATTTCTCAACGACATACTAGGCTCATATAGGTTAAATCAACAATATGACCCCAATATCCCAACATATATTATGATGAACATGGGAGTTATGAACCCTAAAAACAGTTAATAATAGGGGATCATGACCAACAAACTATGACCATTGATTGATAACCAGTAATGACCCCTAATAACCATTTCTAACGGATAAAGTTAAATGATATCAACTAGTACGAGTAGTTATTTAACCTTCATTGCTTGATAATAGCGGATAGTAACCAGCAACAATGGTCGAACAACTACTAGTTGACAATCGAATGGTTAGTTGCTGATGGTTAAAGAATGGTAATGATGCTTAGGAATGGTCAATGATGCTTGCAAAAAAAGGCTGATAAAAGTGCATCATGGTTGATAAGGGTTACTTGTGATGAACTAAAATGGTTGACCCTTGCTAAAAGGATCACCAAAGGGTTGATTGCTAAGGATCACCATGGTGAACTATAAGAGTTACTTGTGGTGAACCATGTGGTGCACCATGATCATGGTGGATTGTTGGGGTTTAGGCCAAAACAGGTGGGTTTCCAGCTGAGGTAGTCGATGGTTGAGGATTACCTCCACTCATACAGCGCATTGGGTTGTGACAATCTCCGGTACGACGGGTGCATCCATGAATTGGTGCTTCCAATCATCTTTTCCCTCTGCGGTGGCCAGGCTCAGCAGGTTCGTGAGGTACCGCACTTTATGAATCTGTGGCATGGGCAATGTTTGCTACGCTGTTATTACATTGTTCCCGTGCCCATGTTCATGATCAGTTGTACTGTTGGACTTCCTATTCAGGAGTTCCCGTGCCCATTGGATGTACATTGATCATGGTCAATTTCTGGCTGCTAGACTTCTATTCAGAACTTGGATGATCATTCTCTACCACGGTTGATAAAAAGTCAATAACTCGTCATTGGTTGTGGGTCAAAACCCTGGTGCACCTTCAGTTCACATCCCCCCAAAAAACAGCGTGCTCTTGGGATAGGTTAACTCTCATCCCTTTCTTTCTCGGATGGGTGCTCTCTTCACCCATCCTCAATCCTCATAAGTCTAATTATCTATCAACTATTCATCAACCATTCATCAACCATTCGTCAACCATTCAGCAACCATTCAGCAACCATTCATCAAATCTTTCCCCTGCTATTACACCATATGGGGTCCACAAATGGTGGTAACCCCGGGGACATAACTCCGGAGACATTAAAAAACTATAGGGGTAATGTCAACCCCGCATAAATAAACCCCTCGTTGATTGATAGGGGTCTTCCCCCAAGGCCAACTGCTTTCCCATTAAAATGGTACTCCTCCCAATTAATGAGCCTATGGTCTATGAATCCGCGGTTAACATGACACTGTTTATGGACACACATATATCTGGTTGGTGGTTTCAACCTCTATGAAAAAAAAGTGAGTCAACCAACCATTTGTTAATAATCACTAGGGAAAAAAAGTTTAAAACCACCAATCCGATACATTATGATCCCCCACCTGTTGCTGTTGAGCCTTGGCGCCACGGGTGGTTCAATGTGGTGGCGGACACACCACGAAACGGACCGCTGGGTCGGCGGCACCAGATGCAACGGTGGAGCTGATGGGCGAAATCTGGGCCGCTGCACCTCGAGAAGTGCCAGGGATGGAGAGATAAACACAGCAAGAAGCATGGTGAAGAAACACCAGCAGCTACATGGATCATGATGGTTGATGATACATGCTGAGGGTTCATGATGGTCAGTGAATATCAATATGGTTAATCAATATGCATGATTCAAGATGTTTATATTCAATGTTGATGTTGGTGTATGATGGCTAAGCTGGATTCCTGATCGTTAACGATGGCTGGTAGTGGTTGATGATGGTTGACGATGGGTGACTGTTAATGGTGGTCAGAGATGATCCATGATCGTTTCTAGTGGTTTATGACCAAGACTATTGTGATGGTGGATGATCCAAATGCCCAAATACTCCATTTAGAGTGTATTTACCTACATTTTGGTCTACCTACATTTGGGTCATTTTCTAGACACATTTTGGTAGATATAGCATACGTGCAGTATCTGGGATACTGATGAGTCATGAGTTTTGATGATGACTAGTGATGGTTCAGAATGTTTTGGGGACGCCCTGATGCCGATGGATACTGGTTATCCAATCATTGGTCAAGGTCAACACTCCTAGGCCCAGTAGTAATCAACGATAAGCCGTTGGATTTCTAAGCATTGATCCAGTTCCGTTGTCGGCTGTTGGTTTTTAAAACCACTAATTATCATGATATCAACTACCCTCTAAGAACTGCAAGGCTAAACCAGGTTGGGGCTGTTGGGGGTTAAAACACTTCTGAAGCAACTCATCTTTGATGCGTCGAAGGAACCCAGGTTGATGCGCTCAACTCCCAACTCGGATACCCCTACCACAACGAAGCACGGTCCCAATCAACAGAACCGCCTTTCTCCCGAGCTGACAGCGCAGCCAATCTAGTACAAGTATCCAAGCAAAAATCAATCCCCCTTGACCAATAGTATCCCGGTACTTACATCAATCAATTAATTGCGTACCCCGGCTTTTCACCATGAGCGTCAATCTCAATTTTACCACTTGTTTCTCAGTATTTGGAACCATCAATATTTATCATCAATAATGTTGGTTTCTGATTAGTGTAACCCCCCCTAAAGTAATGAAAATAGATGAAACCAACAGGTAGATACTAATCAGAAACCAACATTAATTGTTTTTGACCATTTTGTTTCGTTTTGTTTACCATGTTTACCAGTGTGCCCTTCCAAGTTGCACCTTCTGCTTCCGTCTCAAAGAGCTTTGCCACGGCTCAACACCTGACAAAATTGCTCCCCGTCATGGGGTAAGATCGCCGCCGGAGCAGCAAACATTGGAGCCGGGAAACCTCAAAAATGCGTGGCATAATTGAAAAACTGATATCATGGTGAATCATCAATAGTTATTACCAACGAAAATGTTCAATCATTGTCTATGGTGATCCAGGAATAGCTAATGATCTCTGATGGTGAATTGATGGTTACTTGTTGGTCAGTGAAGCCCCATGGCTGGTTCATTGTGGTGCAATCATGGTGAATGGTATATACTAATTGTGTTCAGCGCATAGAATGGTTTACATACTCTCGCAAATATTATTCATTCGCCGCTCCGAAACTGGGTCTGCGGTAGCGGTCGTTACGACCTTCTGGGCGATATGGATCGCCTTGGAAGTCCCTTAGTACAAGCTTGTGTTCATGAGATCAACTCCTCTCCTCACCTCTTCCTGCTGTCTTGCTCGAGGCTCTGCACTGCTTCTGAGTCTTTTGCAACATTTAAAAAACACAGAAGTACATGTTTTGACAACTCTACACAGGTTTGTTATGTTTTTATTTCTTTTGATACTTGTTATTCTGTTGTTCCCCAGATGTTGCGGTGTTTTACAAAGTGTTGCAAAGTGTTAACACACTGCTACACTTGGAAGTATTGGCACCAGCACATGTGACATTGATCCCAAGGTTCATAGAAACCTTCAAAAGAAGGGACATTCCCCAAAACTACCGTTAGATTGAACTGTCAATTCTTGAGAATGTGGACAAAGTTGTCCGTCTCGACCGTTGAGGCAAATTTGGGACACCTTGAACACGCCCATACGGGTGTTTTTCAAAATAGCGGTACCCCCAAATCATCTAATTTATGAACCATTTACAGTAATAAACCCTCCATCACTTGGGGCATCCCTATCTTGAAAAACCACTGCAAAGTAGTTGTTTAACTATTATTAGTTGGTGATCCTCCCCTATTGACCAGCTATAGTCTCCTCCCAAAATCTATCAAAACCATTGAAAATCACCCAACAAACGTGCCATGGCGGCCTTGCCATTCCCTGTCACGTCTCGGGGGCCGTCGGACTTGCCTTCATCCCAGGGGCGTCGCGGCGAATCGTTGGTCAACGGCGGCCTGGCTTCGCCCGGCTCAAGCAGCAAATCCTTGGCGCCGCTGCAAGGAACGATCCCAAAGCTGCCAGGAAAGCCTCAAGATGACATGGCTGCTGAAACTTTTGAATATGGTGGTTTCTTAAAATGGGGGACCCCCAAAAAATGGTTGGTTTATTGCTGTAAATGATTAATGATGGATGATCTAGGGGTACCCCTAATTTGAGAAACACCATATGGCTGCTGAACTTTTTGAAGATCAAATGTGATCATCAATATGATCATTATATCTGATATCACTGATACTTATCACATATGAGGAGACTGTATACTGTATTCAAATACATATGCATGTCTTCCTTGGCCACTCATTGGGTTCCTAGGGCTGCGATGACGTTTAAGAGGGGTGATTGTCTTTGTCTCAAAGATGTGAAGCTGCAACTCCTATCGCAACAATATCTCTATGGACGGCGGCATGCTGAGATCTCTGCAATCATGATATCAAGAAGATTCACATCTTGCATGTTGCATCATGAAGGCAATCCTTACTTGGGCTGGATGAAGAGCAGCCAGAAGAGCCGGAAGTTGGAAGGACTGCATGGGCAAAGTGTGGCCTCCCTTGAACAAAGTTACCACGTATGTTCATAGGATTTCATAAGACATAGCTTTTAAGGCACTTCCTTCGCCACCTGTGTCGTCCTGTGTCCCCTTTTGGCCTTTAGCACTGTCTCCATGTAAAAAAAGATCCAACCGACAGTGAGAAATTCGTACAAAACTGAGCATATTCCATGGATTTCATAGGCCGTTTCTCTATGGTGTCTAGGGATTCCTGGAGCTTGAAAATGCATTTGCAGACCCTCAGCGCCAAATTGCCGGCTTCCAAAATCAGTCAAATGGTACCAACTGTTGGTCGAACTTTAGATTCCTTTTGACCTTTTAAAAATCTGCATCAAAGTATCTCATACTTTCTTTTCTGATCTATTTTTTGAGGGGCTGATCACAAGAGGTCTAGCCCTCTCAATCATCCATGCTTCCCACCACATATCATGTTTGTAACCCAAACAGGAAACCAGACCTTCCGCACCTTCATGTTTGAAGCCAGGTTGTGAAGCGCCGAAAGGTTCCACGCTTCACAAGTTTTCACGGTTGCAAGCTTCCAACATGGAGGAATTCCAGGGTTGACTGTAAACAAACCAACGCCCAAAGGTTGGGACAGGTTGCTAACTGGGCAGGATGGAACCAACTGAATGCCTGAGAACTCACCTTGACTGTTGAGCGATGTGTAGCCAGGTTGCTGCTAATGTCTCTTCATTATAGGATAAGATTTTACATTATAAATACTGGATTCATTCGGTGGGACTCCTTGCATTTTGCCGGAAGTGAGCAACAAGCAGAATCCAACTGCCTTTTCGATTGACCTTGAGGTTGTGAGGTGCCTATCAGCAGGCCACATTGATTTTGCGAGATCAATCACTATGAAATCCTCATACACAGTCATTGATTTACTATCAAAAACATCATCAACCACCCTCAATCGCTGTACAATGCTTACTGTTGGTACAAGGTGGGGCCCCCCAGCTCGAAGTTGGTACATGAGCCATTTAAGCATAGCTATATCTGCCACAACAGGTAGTTACCCAAAGTCATAAACTGATTTAGCCAAGTAGAAGAGCCCGTGCAGCTGGTTGCTGCTGGTAATTCACGCCCGAAGCCCAACCCAGCGCGTGCCACCCAGCGACATATGTACGATCTGCGCAAGGAACCTGACATGCGGGTGGCATGTGCTTGGTCTGGGGAATTGGTTGTAAAACAATTTGATGTTGGATACTGATGGTTAATAACTGTTAATAAAGATAATAGTGGCTAATAATGACGCTTCTGATCTTGATAAGATAATAGTGGTGGATAGAAATCATTATTAGCGGATTGATGTCGGTTGATGATGACCAATCAATGATGATCAATGGGTTACCCTCTGGGAAACGATCCCCTGGATGTAGATCAATGGCATTTTTTATGCTGTAAATGGTGGATTGTCGACTTTCAGCTTAGGCACTACCAGAGTGAGTGGTGCGTTGGTGTTGATGATGATCATGGTTGACAATGGTTAGATCGACCATCGTGGATCAGGGCTAGTGGTTAAACTGATGATTTGTCATGCGTCCTGATTCTGACATGGCTGGGTCATGAGCTAAGCGAGGCAGGTTAACATGGGTGACCCAGCTGTTGAAAAACGAGTTCATATGGCTATGGGTCAAAACCCCGTACCCCTAGTTCCCCATCATTAACCATTGTTTTCCCTCTTATTGTTGGTGGAAATCCCCCATTATTGGTTGGTTAATATTGACCCATAGCCATATTGGGTAAGAAGTTGGCCAATAAGCCGGCTGAAAGGTTGAAAAAACCTGTCGTGTGCTGAGCTGGATATGAACTGGGACTGGTGAGCCGCAGCACCGACCGGGTGCGTTGCGTTCAGGGCCCTTTTAATTCGGGACCTGGTTCGTGTGCGTTTCGGCTGATTTGTTTGGACAGTTTGGATCATCTGCCTGTGGTTAAAATCATGGTAAAATGCAAATCTATGTTACTGAAAACCATACTGTACATCTGTTGAGCTGTTTCATCATAGATTTTGGTTCCAGCATCCTGGCACTATTCATTTTTCTGATGGTCTGGCACCAATACTTGCAAATTCTCTGGTGACATACAATGTCCCACAATGAACATCAACAAATCTGCTAACGTTTCCCTGAATGATTTTGCAGGAACATTTTTGGCCACCAATCCCAACCATGACTTCACTTTAAGTAGTGACCAATTAGTTCACACTCCTCCGGCAATCAAGCAACAAATCAAACCCTATGACAGTTCTATAGTTAACTTTCATCAAACATCATTCACCATCATCAATTAAGCACTATTTGTTATTGTAAGCATTTGCAAGTGTAAGCCATTATTGGCTACTATTGATCATCAACCATGATTATGTACTGTAGCCACTGGCAACTGACCGTTATCAATAGGTCTCGACACTATGAGCAAATGGCAAATAATCTATTGCTCAGCCAAATGTAACTATTTCTTCACATCCATGAACCATTATCAGCCATTCTTAGCAGCCAATGAAAATGATGGTTTAAACCATGATCAACCATTATCAGCCGTTTTCAACCAATATCAATCATTATCAGCCATTCTCACCCACAATCAATATCACCCGCTACCACTATCAACCATTGTCACCATCCAATGACAATATGTGTCTCTAAACTTGGTTGTGTATTGAGCACCAAGATCCCTGCTGCAAATCAACCCTGCCGCGTGCGCACCCTCTCGCTGCAGTCAGAAGTGAGGCGTCCCAGCGGAGCCTCAGATTTTAGCAGCCACTCACAAACCAATCATTGTCACGTCATGAGTCAAAACGACCAACCAAACAATTGGTTGGCGATCATGATAATTGTTTGATAAATTGTCGAATGATTTATGATCATGAAGTTGGTTGAATAAATCATTCGACATCCAAACAATCATCATCACAATGAACAACATACACCATGATTCGCAGTTTCATATACAAATATATGCAGTAAATCTGCTAACGATACAATCAACGACCATGTTCTGTCAACAAGTTTTGAGCGACAAGGGTGGTTTAATGGTCTTTAATCAAAGTTCAATACCTGACTACGTAACCAACTTATAATAATCATTAAGTAGTAGTAATGTATCCACATTAAATAACTTTTAAATATAAATAACCAACTTAAGTTACAATCATAACTAATTCAGCGGAATTAATATAGAATACCCAGTTATATACCATAACTATCCACAGGTTAAAATATAACCAACTTAAAATCATTAAGTATTAGTCATGTATCCACATACTTGATTCACTAACTTGAACAATTAACTTACTTATTAATATATACTTATAATGTTGGTTTCTGATTAGTGTACCCCCCCAATCAAGTACTGAAAATAGATGAAAGTTCAACAGGTAGATACAAGTCTCAGAAACCAACGACTTACCTTGTTTTAGCCATTGTTTTCCCTATTATTGTTGGTTATTAACCACCATGAAATTGGTTATCATATAACCAACTTAAGTTATGGCCTATCCACAGTTGAATGGCCTATCAACTGACGACTCAAACGAGCCCCATGGGTTACCCCGGTTACCACGGCCCATGGCTTCGCCAAGGCGCTAGGCGCTTCAACTGCACCAGGATCATGTGCCTGACCCAGCGGTGCCGTGGTGAAGCCGTGGTGGTCATGGCATGGCGCTTAAGGAAGGCTATGGAGGATGGGGGGCGATGGTGGGTTGATGTGTGGTTCATGGTGGTTGATGTGTGGTTCATGGTGGCTGATGCTGGTTGATACTAGTGAATGATAGCAAATAATTTGTTTGGTCATGGTTGAGAGTGATCAATCGGGGTTGATAGCGGTTGATGCTCAACAGTCCGGTACCCACAAATCCTCATCACTAATTAATTGACGTGCCAAGCACTTCCCCCACTGCTTCCGTAGATGGTTGGCTGTGACCCACAGCTTGCTGTGGTTGGTATATCCCCGAATATGATTGGTTATAGCTGTTATCCGCCAACATCAGAATAATAGCTACTATATTAATGACAATGATTAATAGCTGTTATCCCCCACTATCAGCCATTGGCCATAGCTCCTTTGTCATGAATCATGCATCGGTGACTTGGGGCAACTGGTCACTGGTGGCAACACTTAACGCCGTGATGAAGGCACTGGTTTATCACTGGATAAATCTTATTGCTGCTTATCATCCAGAATCAACCAGTGACCAACTCATTAACCATGACCCATTGTCCATTGGTGATGTTTGATAAGCATTAATTCATAATCATGATAGCCATCACGAACCAGTAGTGCAGTAGTGATGGTTAACCAACCAATTAACCATGACTATCTTAAAGGGCTATATGGGTTGGCATATCCCCTGCTATGTTTATCCTAGGGTGCTAAGCAACCTCTGTTAATCTGTTAATCCTAGGGCTGATAATAACCTCTGTTAAACTAAGCTCTGTCAATCCAACCTCTGTTAATTAAGATTCATTCACCTCTGTCAATTCATTCATTCACTCAGTGATCAACCTCAATATGGTTGTGGGTCAATATTGGGTACCCCCAAAACCATTGGTTTATATAGTTGTCCATTGTAAATGACCATTAATTGGGGGTTAATAATTATGACCCATACCCACCGGTAACAGCTACATGTTAATAAACAGCTGGTGAACTCCACAATGATAGTGTCGTAATTAGGATTAACGAATGGCTCAATTGTTAACCATTGTTGCTATAGTCACTGGGGCTATTAACCACTGGATTGATTAAAACATGTCATTGGTCAACCCTAGGGCTTCCAGTGGTTAGTATCATCCCTAGTTATTGTATGTTTATTCGTGTTCTAACTGGATTAATTAAATCTTGTTACTGTAATAACTAATTTACCACTATATGGCTATGGGTCGAAACCCTGTACCCCTGGTTCCCCTATCATTAACCATTGTTTTCCCTGTAGTTTTGTTGGTGGAAATCCCCCATTAGTTGGTTGGTTAATATTGACCCATAGCCATATCCCAAAATAGGGGTACCCCCAAATCATCCAATATTAATCATTCTAGTCTAGTGGTAAACCAACCATTTTTGGGGTTCCCCTATTTTGAGAAACCACTATATCCCTAGCGTATCCCATAGCCATATCCCTAGGATTCATTGTTAAAATCATTCGATCAATCCTCGGGTTTCCAACAGCTGGTTCACTCCACCCTTGCTCCGCGCCTTCCAGGAGCAGTGCAGCCTGACAGCGATCCGTCGTTGCGTCGTGCGTACCGTAGCGATGGGTCAGCAGTGGATAGCAGGTGGAGAGCATGGTATGCCAAGCTCAAGATAGGTGTTTCTTAAAACAGGGGTACCCAAAAATGGTGGCTTTATGATTCTAAATGACTATGAATGGATGATTTGGGGGTACCCCTATTTTGAGAAACACCCAGATGTTGAGCCACCATGGTTACCCTCTAGTAAACTCACCTGGCTAGCTGGATTTTAACCATATTTTATAATGGAATCTTGGGACACTGCCGATAAATGCTGGATTTTCCATTGTCAGGTTAGTTTACCGAAGAGTATAGCATAGCTAATGATAGTGGTAAGCATTGTCAACCTCAAGATGGTCGACCAACATGTACCTAATGCTTATCGTTAACGTTGGTCAGTATATGCTGATTGTGCTGATTAGTTATGTAACATTTAGTAACCTCATTGATAAACAATGGTTTTACTGAATGTTTGTTGGTATGGTATGCAAAGTTGAAGCATTAACAATTCATGGGCCATTTGCTGCGTGTCACCAACTAACAACTTGTTTGTGAGCTGCCAGCGAATCATTCTGTTGAAGCTAGACTATTAACCACTCTTTGGGATGGTGGGTGATGACCCTAACTACCATTCACCAGCGAATTCAACATTCTTTGCTGCCCATTGCTGTTGGTTGCTTGATTGATTCTGTGGCTCTCCCCTGTCTCTTCACCGTTACGGCACTGCGGTGGAAGCGAGGAAACCAAGCGTAATTGTGATGAAGTCAAAACACCTATATAGACACACCATTTATATTTACATACATAACTTTACAAAAAAATGCGGACAAATATACCTTACTCTCCTGGACATGGGAATGTTTAGGCCATAGCATGACTTCACAGAATACAACAACCATATGCGCTTGTTCTATAGTTGTATTCATGTCAATCATGGTTTATGCAATATTTCGAGCAACAAACTACATTATTGGACCAAACACTTAGAGATTGAAGATGCAGTAGACCCAAGCACACTGTTCTGCCTCAATTGGCTGATATCACCAAACCTACTCCTCACTGCTGATGATTGACGATGATGAAGCAAAACGCATGTAAACATTATCCTCAACCATTAACCGTGAGTAAAAACATGGCGGTGATTCCCTTCAAATCCACAAAACGTTTCGGTGAGAGGAGTGATTCTCCTACCACGCAACAAACCAGCCAAGCAAACAACAAATTAGATGAACTATAGCGTTGATAGGGAATGATGATAATTAAGGATGACCAAAGTTGATTGAGACGTGTTCATGCCAGTAATCATCCTTCGTGGCTCAACACACAGTGCTACCAGGAGCCAATGAATGTCTCGCGCAACATATTTCGCGATTCTCCGACATTTGGAACAAAACAATGATGTCCCTGTTACTTCCAGGAAGTATCATTTTTTGTAATCACACTCTTGAAATCCGCATCTATGTGACGATGTGATTTTCACAAATGTTGGATAGGATAGTGGGTATGATTCAGTGCCACTGCCAAAAGTTAAATCTAAAATCCATCGTACCTCAACCGATAATTTTTTTTTAGAAAAAACGGCGCATATCTGTGCATATGATGAAGATCGTTCAATCCTGCAAACAATGTCGGGGCACTGCGCCTTTGAGTCTCCAACAAGTAGCCACTTTTGGCTGACACACATCTACCGCGGGAGGATGCTGGGGCCCTACCAGCTGGTGTCCATTTCATTGCCAAGGTAGCCAGGGGACATTTTTTGGCCAAAACATATTTTGGTTATCAAATGAACACATGTTTCAATGAATGCAATTACAATTTAGCCAATTTAATGATAAATATGTAAATGTAAAACATGGAATGCAAGTATCATGAAATACATACGTGTACATAGGTTGATGTACTGTGCATGTGGAATACATAAACACATGCAGACGCGAAACATACACAAGACATACAGGTATTTGCATTCAGCAACAATGTATTGCCAGAAAACATTGTAATTCAAAAAATAAACACCAATGTTGAATGTCAACCATGGACAAATGTAAACCGAATACATTATATATACACGCAACCATGAATATATACATATACAATCATAATAAGAAATATCTTTGTATACACATGCTATGTTCGAAGATGAAATCATATGCTCATATATTTTACAAGTATTGGCAACAAACAAACACACAAATATTTTTATTACAAAACATTTACAAACACAACCTACCACCCATGCTCCGGCCATCGTTGCGGCACCTGGTGCATCTTCACTGACTAAACACGACAGGCTGCCTCCCGGGAGCAGTTGAACATAGGCCACCGGTGGTTTATGGCGGGGATGAAAGGGAGATCGCCTCGTTAGTCCATCGGTGTTTTTGCGGATGATCACTTGGAAAACTAACGTGTCATCGCCGCGATGTGGTGAGTAATCAGAATCTAACATGGATAATTTCATCAATTTGCACCAAAAACACATCACAACACCACGGGACAGATGGGAAAATGTAAAAAAACAACAACAACAAATGGTTCATTGAAGGGTAATCTGAAAATTGCAAAAACAAAACCAAACCAGCTACTATGGCTCCCGATTTCATCAAAACAACCATTTTTTCTATAACTCAGTTCGACGCAGCTCTGAATCCCTTCCGTTGTGAAACATGTTTGTTTGTTTCGATGACATCTTGCACGTTGTTTTTTCGGATTTTTGTTTTCATTTTGGTTAATTCCGAAATTTTGCTGTGGGATCTTACTTCGCAACCTGAGTGCAACCATCTTGGTTGAGGCACCCGGCTTTCATGATTGCAATGCGTTCCTTCAAATATGTTTTGACAAATTCAACCGCAGCACAGTTCCCAGGTCTAACGAACAGGCAGATGGACATGACATGGATTTTGTTTGAGCCCTCTCGCCACTCAGTCACCCAAACCGTCTCCGATGTTTTGATGATATGTTCCTAAAGGGAAAACAAAAACGAATTTCGAATGTGACTTATTTGGTGTGCTGTGGTGCGTCCTGGGCCCCGTCAGCAAAAGTCTTGGTTCTAGCTAACAATTTAAGGCCTTACCGGCCATTGAATACCCAAAAAAATGTGTTTGTTTAAAAACAATAACAATTCAAAATTATTTGGATGACTGCTCTCCATCGATGAAAGGCAGCCATGCACATGGACAACGGCCCAAAATGTATATCTACATGGTTGGGACTGGCTAGTGATGGCAAACTGGGCGCGGCTGAATTTGCAGCATCTAAACACAATGCATATCAGCCCAAATTTTTTCGAAGGCGGTTTTTTAGTAATTTTCGCATGGCGGAGTGAACTCTCGCACAATTGCGGCAGCTCAAGGAATTGAGTGCCGCCAAAAATGTTTAAAACAATTCCTTTGGGATTCGCTGCCATCTTTCCCAGGTGTTGTATTATTGCAGACATGTTCTAACAAGGCATAACTTCCTTTTGGGCCTTGTTGCTTCGTGTGCTCGGGGGGTTGAAAAACGTAGAAAAATTGTTGGAAACCGCCAATAAAGCCGCTTAGGTCCCATGCCGGATTGTTGGGCGCTGCAGCTGTGTGTCAGCACCGTCAAGCCGACCATGATCTCTATGCTGCTTTTTTGGTAGCCACTCCCTGCAAAAAAGCTGCGGCTCGCACAAAGGTCAACGTTGCCTAGAAAAAAGGGATTTAAGAAATTTTGCGAAGCGAAAAACGTTTTCACGGTGCCACCCGGGCGCTATTTTTCCAGCCTGCGCAAACAGCATTAATCAAGAATGCAGCAGCGTGAAGAAACTCCAAGCGACTCAGCGTTCGGCTTGTTGTAAGCCAAGCTCCAAGTAATCACGAGCAAAAAAACAAAAACACTTGCGCTTGCTAGTGGCCAATGCGTTGGGTTGCGAAGCTTGCCCGTCTTACGCTGGCCCGCTTTCCCCCCAACTTGTTGTTGCCACTATTCGCATAGATGCACAAAGCCAGGATGGCACAGGCAAACTATTGAGGAAGTCATGGACCAAGCCAATGGTCACAGGACTGCAGCAACTTCGGTGCAGGGGTTGGGAAAACGTTGAAATAGATTTCTGCACAAATGCAAGACGCGCTGGTTTCTACCTCGACATTCTCATTAAGCAGTATTCAAACGTGATGGCAATGAATCCTTACCATATGACAAATGATGTTGCTCTTCATATCCACCATGAAGCATCTACCATTTCTTATTTGTAAGCACTACCAATATTGAACTGAAATGACAATCGATTCTTACAATGTGACCAGTAGCCTAGCTCCGCTCAGCTGTAATGGCTCACAATCATTATCATATGACCATTAGCATGGCTGATCATAAATATCGTTACCACTATATGAAGCACCGCTATATACCAGTTTCCACTGACTGTAATGGCATCTAATCATGAATACCTGATCATTCTTTTTGCTCGCTAGTATTTAGCACTAAGCACTCTACCAATATTAAATCATGGTGGCCATGAATCATTAACACGTGACGATTAGCATTGCATATCAGCTGCATATCCACCATTCTATATCATCAAGCAATGCCAATATTCATCCGTAGTGGCGTTTAAACAATAATTATAGCACATGGAGGTTTCTTCAAATTGGGGACCCCTAAATCATCCAATATTAGTAATTTATTTCATAGTCCTAAACCAACCATTTTCGGGGATCCCCTATCTTGAGAAACCACCACATGATCATTACCGCCTTCCTAAGAATTCGAAACCATCGGCTATGCATTCCTTTTGTTCGCTGGACAAGTTATTGGGGAGGAAGTTTCAATCCACAAAAAGTAGAACCCGACAACCATGAATACTAAGCAACCACTATTGGTTGTATTGCGGTTGTTATCGATTAACTGACATGCTCAATAACCTGACAACCAAGAACACTAGAACCTGACAAGAACATACAATACAAATATTACCGGCCAACAACACTGACCATTCAGTCCCAACATCAACCCCCCACAAGCATGGCCAATAAATCATCATGGTTGCTATGTTAGTACCCCGTTCTTCACGCCGTCAAAAAAACACTATTCACTATTAACCATGTAACCTCTATCAATCATGTCAATAACCAGTATCTTAACAATGTCAGAAAAGCAAATAATGCACATCCTGAATCTGAACCATATATTTTTTCAATCATGCCAAATCATGAGTAATCATGTGCATTGTTCACGATCCCAAAAGCCCAATAGCAAACTCCAAAGGAGGATTCTCCAACGGCTGGATTGCTCGATCAAAACAAAAAAAAATGCCAGCTGTGGATTTCGACCATGTCAATGACAGGTTTTTTACAACTACCATATGGGGGTTCCTTAAAATGGGGAAAGCCCAAAACGAGTTCGTTTATGAATGATTCATCTTGGATGATTTGGGGGGCACCCTGATTTGGACAAACCACCATATCAATGAGCATTATAAACTAACCATTGTTTTTCCTATTGTTGTTGATTAATATCCACCATTATTGGTTGGTTAATATTGACCCATAGCCATATCAATGAACATTATAAACTGCGTGGTTTGCCAATGTCAGTTCCATATCCTCTTCGTTCATCACTATGTTCTCAGCACATCACCTCAGCTTGACATGGCTGCTCGATGTTGTCCATTGGTCAATGACGATTCGACGTGGTCATGATTGATTAACTAGTATTGGTATCTATCAGCGATGATTTGCATAGTAGGCATGCATACCACAAATGCCATCCTCTTTAATAAGTTTGCACTCAACAAGAGATTTCACGCACTTGCAAACCGCCAGATTCGAAGCCAACAACTGCAGGAATTGAAGCAGTTCATTGTGGAAGCTGACAAATCGATTTTCTCCACATTTATTCTGACAAAAAACACAAATCAAACAACATGTGCTTATTCTAGATGCTCCGATGTTGCAAGTGCATAAGAAAGCGAAGCTCCACAAGATTGTCATCTAATTGCAGCAAATACCTTGCGATTCCCAGGGGGCCTTTGCTCCTTTGTCATATTGAGCAATGGGCCAGCGAACTGCATTTGGCTACAGCAATGCTAGTATTTCGGAATTCTACGTGGATTATGTGTAGTTTACATTACACGTACCAAAGCTCCACATATAAACTTCAACCATGAAAAACATGTTCTGGGTTAAAAAGCTGTACCCCTTGAACATCTCCCAATTCACCAACCAATATTCATTGGTTTAACTTGACCCAAAGCCAAATAATTCATCGGCCACCGGCTTTGACTTTTGATGATTGTCAGAGCTGATTTAGGAGATCTTCATTAAATCGAGAACTGCTAAGATTTTCACATGGGTCCTCGGGCTTTGTCGATATGCACCGGACTTGCAATGTGGCAGGCTAGGATTTGCAAAGAATCCTTTGCCATGTTTGGGCTGCAGCAGCTGTTTGCAAACAATCCACGGCCTACTCTGACTATATACTATGGCTTGGGAATCTGCGACGACCCTACATGGATATATCATTCTGGAGCAAATGCTAAGAGGGAAATGCACACTCCTTTAAGTTTGCCGGTCAAACCATAAGCACAAATAGTGTGCACTTCCTGCACAGTGACTAAGAGCCAAATTGGAAAACAAGTGATCCCTGAGTGATTAATATAGTCATGATCAACCAGTAGTCGTGAGTAGTGCTGTTCGATGGTCATGAGCAACCAATAGTCATGAGTCATGAGTCACGAGTAGTCATGATTGGTTGATAGATGTTTAATACTTGGCAGTGACTAATGATGAATCATGATGGCCAAGATCAAGGCTCATCTAGAATGCATTGTTCATGGTAGTCATCATCGACGACTGGCTGCTGAATCAACAAATGTCTTACACAGAAAAAGTTGTATATTCTGAATCATCAAATGTCCCGGACGTGTGATAAACAATGCTTTACACAGGTGCTTTGAAGCATTGTTTATCCCACCTCCGGGAAAGTAACGCCCACAGAAACACAGAAACAGTCTCTTGAAGCAGCTCATTATGCAGGTACGTGCAGGTAGGGGCAAAGTAACTGGGATATAGTCGTGTGCTTGTAAACCCGATAAGGCGGGTTATAATCCCTACAACCATGGTACCAGTTGGAGATATCCACCGATACACCAACCTTGGCCGCGTTTACAAAAGTTGTGATTTCGTGGTGGTGGCTCACCATACGACATGCCAGTGGCCAAGGTTAAAGAACTGTTTTTTTCCGAACAATCAGCTGGGTCTTGATGATGGTTGATGATGCTCAATGATAATGGGGTTTAATGCCCACATAGTTGACATCTGCGGCAAAATCAATAGGACCTGCATTTGATAATCATTTGTTGAACTACCCAAAAGTCGTTGTTTCCCTTTGAAATGGTAAGCCCCTTATTAATCAACCAGGGGTTTATTAATCCTGGGTTAACATTAGTCGGAATAAAATACAACAGCCTGCTAGCACAGCAAAAATCGATCTTATGGAAGGCAGGCAGGTGGCTTGCACTCCTACTGTGCTCAACAGTTAGTGACTTAACTTATCTTGAACAACCAGCCATGGATCAAAGCAAATGGGTACAAGATGATGGTTTCTCAAAATATGGGACCCCCCCAAAGTTATGGTTAACATTAAAGTTATGGGACCCCTGGTAAGTTTAACCTGGAACCTAAAGGGAAGCCCTTAGAAGATTGCTTTCCTCTACAATATGGCCATTTTCAGGTTCCATGTCAAATTTTCCCGGTGTATCTTGAACAACATTATGAATGTATTTACTGGCCGACTGAAAGGGGACAAACCCGGCTTGCTTCAAAAAGGAGTGTTACCTGTTCAGCACATATTCAAAGAATCACCATCAAATAAACACATTGTTCGCAGGTAGGTAAATGAAGTAAGCAAAAATAGACCTTGAATTGTGTATACATTAATTATATGACATAAAACATGACAACTGCCACTGTCAACCTATGACCAGTATTTACCGCTGATTCAAAAACATCATGAACCTGTACAAAGAACCGTTATTGACTCACCTATAGGAACCAGTACCATTCATATCCACTGTGAACCCTTTTCAACCTGATTGATTATCAGGATCAACTGTTGATCATTGACGTCTATCCATCATTCCTCATATCCATGACGAAACATAGAGGAAGGCGGCCGCTGCCTTCACCCAAGTCTCCCTCGCGAAAGTAAGTACTGCACCTTGGCTGAGACCAGCCACGAATCCGATAACGCCCGTCAGTGGTTGTACATCATGTATTCAAACACTGTACACTGTACACGACAAAAAAAGAGCTGCATATTTAAATTCACACATGTATGTAAATTCACAAACAAAAGTAGGCTGTATATTTACAAACAAGTACAAAAGTGCGGTATATTTACAGAGTAGGATGCTGTAACTGTATATGGTGGTTTCTCAAAATAGGGAGCCCCAAAAATGGTATTATCATAAATGTTTCATAACTAGATGATTTGGGGTACCCCTATTTTCAGAAACACTCATATGGCTATGGGTCAAAACTCTGTGCCCCTGTTTCCCCTATCATTAACCATTGTTTTTCCTTTGATTTGGTTGGTCATTAAAAGCCATTATTGATGGTTAATATTGACCCATAGCCATATCAATCCTAGCATCCTACTCATCAACCACCGGCATGACACCTCGAGTCCGGGGGAGCCATGGATCTGGATCGATCCGCACGTCTCCCTGGCATCGAGTCGACGACCTCTCTGACTTCCAACGAGAAATGACTGGAAGTAACACCATCACTTTGCTTCTCAAAATGGTGGAAGCTATATCTGATATCAGCTCTATGGAAACAACCATCACTTGACTACCATCTGATATCAGTTATATGGTTGTTTCTCAAAATAGGGGACCCCAAAAATGGTTGGTTTATTACTAACAATTATTGAACAAGGATGATTTGGGGGTATCCCTATTTCGAGAAACAGCCATACCACAATATTAGGGATAAACCAACCAGCGGCTCGTTAACCATCCCTTTCAGTTTCAATGCGGAACGATCGAACATCAACGATCGCTGACTCAAGCTTTGTTGAATATACCAGTCAGCCTGCCTAACATTTGGCGGTTTCTCAAAGTAGAGTAAAGAGCCGGTACCCCCAAATCATCCATTACTATACAGTCACGTTGGGAAATAAATAATAGACCATCCGTTTTTGGGATACCCCAACCTATTCAGAAACCACCACTTGGTCAGCCACTCCCAGTAGTTCCTCGCCTCTAAAGGGAACGACTCGGCTACCCTGAACAAAGATGCAGCACCAAGCCACGATGAGTCATGGTGAAGTCCACCCTTCGACCTGAGCGGATCTCCCCGGGTACCTCCTGAGGATGGGTGTGATGATGGGAGATGAGGATGGCTCAATGATGGTGAGAGCTGATCTGCTTGGTGGTTGAACAACCCCTACAAGCGTGGTTAACTGGTGATTCATAATGGTTAACAATGGTCAATAATGGTTGATAATGATCATTAGTGGTTGGCCATGAAACATATGCGCAAGTCAACCAATTGTTAATGATCGTTTACTAGGGAAATCAAACATGTTTGAAACCAGCAAAAAGGTAGTGGTTTCTGATAGATGAGGATGGTTCGTGAATAATGACAGGGTGACTAACAGTGGATCATGGTGGACATTGGTCATATAATGATACTGAAGGTCGTTAGTGGTAGGTGATGGAGTGATGTAGTTGATGGTTATCCAAATTCACTGACGCAGGTCAGCGGTAGTTGATCAACTTCCATGGAGGATCGGGGCACCCACATCAAAACATCTTGAAAACAACACCCCTTCGGCCGCCGGACGACATGACTGGACGGCCTCAAGGTCGGGTGGGGGGACCCCTACGACCAGGGCGCATGAGTTGGTCATGCGAAATGGTGGGGATTTGGATATGACCAGTGGATTAACAGGGATCATGAATGGTTTGGGTGATGATTTTTTCTGGCAACAGTGATTACTATGAGGGATTTGAGTGATCAAAACTAAGGGAAAATCACCAACAATAATGGTGAAACAACATTTTCATGGTGGCTTCTCAAAAATAGAGGTACCCAAAAATATGTTTATCACTGAAAAGGCTTATTAATGGATGATTTGGGGGGTCCCCTATTTCGAGAAACACTCATTGAACCAATGGATTCATAAGGATCATGAGTGGCTTTGATAATGATGGCGAGTGTTGGCCAATGATCAAAGGTGAGAGTCGCAGCGCGCTGGCCGGCGAGGTACTGCTAGAAAACTCCACCGAGAGAAGCCAGCAACCCCATCCTGTTTGATGATTATGACCAATGCTTAATGAGTCCAATACTCCAAGAGTAATGTTGCTGTGGGTCACCACCCTATCCCCCTACTCTAGTTGTTTGGATGGTCACCCGCTTTCTAGAATGGTTGGCAATGTTACCCGCACTCAAGTTGTTGTTGTATGTTTTTTTTCCCGGCTGTTCACATTCCATAAGTTATCAAACAATTGAACTGTTGGGATGTTCGTCCATCTACTGTTTAGGATTGTGCGCAATGACTCATGCCTGTTGTAAGCGCATCCAACACCTCTAAATATTTATATATTTTTATCTACTGTATTTATTTATTCATCTATTCATTTTTACTTTATTTATGTAAATTGGAAACAATATATTAAGTATCATGATTAGTCATTAAACCTCCCCCATCAATCACTATTACCAGTGCTGATTGATTCTGAAATCCAAAGGTAGCACCATTGGGATCGGTTACCATCCGGCCAGGCACCACTGCGACCGAGCGAAACGGTGAAACGACGAGATCCACCACAAAAGCGACAAATACCAGTTTTGGTAGACTTAAGTGAAGAAACAACAAAAGGTGTATCATGTCATACATGTAGTCATATATGTAGTCATATATGTAGTCATATATGTAGTCATACATGCTATGGTTCAATGTAAGCAACTGGTTGTAAGTGTTTGCAATTGCCAATGGCCATCATTTGATATCGTTCCTCAACATGGGTGAACTTCGGCTGTATTGCCACGTCCCCTGTATTGACACGTACCCCTTTCCTCCTATAAGAGAACTGACATGGTCAGGCAGTTACATTTCCAGTGAACCCAACATTGCTAGTTAAGCGACCCGAAACTCTGGTGATCGTGCAAGGTGGCGCTGCCCTGGCTACTGGAAATTTGGTCTATGACAAACTTTGGCAGATCGAACTCGCTTGATGTTTTTTGTTGTTTCCTGTTGGTTGTTTTCACCTCTTTGTGGCCATGATTAACCATTTTCAATCACAAGTCACCATCATTCACCATCATTCACCATCGTTCACCAACTACAGGGCACCCATCCCTTGTAGCATCACAGGCCCCAGTGCCTCAGGCCAGCTTGCACTGGTCTTCCATGCCAACGTTCATGGCCCATGTGCGAACAAAGAAGATGTGGGGTCAAGGTGGGCACCCCTAGTTACTAGTTGGCTTAGTTGGTATACACAGGTACGTATATAACCACCAGTTTACTTAGCTTGTATATATTCACCTACTCTTATTGACCACACTGGTGGGCACCCCTAGTTTGCTTAGTTGGCATACAAGTAGGTGAACTACATTGAACCACCAGTTATGGTAGATACAGCCATTGTTCAATGGCGAACCCAACCTACATTCACAGGGGCCCCACCTTGGCCAGATGTAGGCGAGCAACCGTCAATACCCCTGATGGTGTGAACAGTTTCATATCACCATGGCTAGCAACCGTCTTAATGTTCAGACTTGCCAGTGCTCAAATCTAAGTCTATGCTGTTAATGTGTGCTAATGTTGCTATTCTTGACTGACGTGTACTTCTGACAAATAGTCGGTAGTTTGCAGTTGATCCAACACTAACCCCGTGACTTGTTGGAGTCTTCTGAACCAACAACTGGTGGACTTACGCGCGTGTTTTCACAGGTTTGGTAACACAGAATATGTACATATATGTAAATGCATATGCAAATGTAGACGTCCAATGTCAATCTTATTGCTTTGTGGTTGGGAGCATGCAAACTTCAGATTATGTGAATGAATGAATTAATGAATGAATGAATGAATGAATGAATGAATGAATGAATGAATGAATGAAGGAGTGAATGAACGAAGGAAGGAATGAACGAATGAATGAAGGAATGAATAAATCAATGAATTAAGAAACGAACGAACCAACAAATGAATGAATGAACAAACAAATAAGGACTTTTGATCGTACGCAGGTATTTACTTGTCTGCAATTATATGATTGTATTAGTTGTATTGTATATTTATAAGCATATGAGAATCTTACCACTTTACCATCAAGTTTATGCGGAAGTTTATGTCTTCCACAAAGTTGAGTACTGGGATGTAAGGGGTCAATGTGAGCTCTCTTTGAACTCCAGGTCTATGCGTACATGCAAATATGATGCATTTCATGTATGAATCACATCAAATCAAATGACACGGCATGCAGGGACAAACATGAGAATATGCATGCACATGTAATACAAACTTGTATGTTGTGTATTCTGCAAATAAATAAATATAAATATAAATAAATAAATAAATATATATATATATATATATTTACATACATACTAGTCTATGCAAACAATTGTAACACATTACAAACACAAACAGTACACAAACGTTCCATAACATCACGTAATATCACATCACTTCACATTGCCGCATTATGTCTCAATACGCCACACGTCACATTCCCACTACATGTCTCTACGCAATCATGAGCACGTACTACACATACACACACACACAAAATAAATATACATGAAGGGGTGAAGGCTGTAGATACATCCGCATATCGCGACAGTGGGACAATCGCCGCAGATGTTTTTCGCAGCGAAAGCTGTGAAACACGGCCATCGCTTGGGGCGCTTCATCAGCTTGAAAGCTGCAGGAGCTTGTTGGACGAAGGACCTGGGCGCTCAGGTGCGACCTGGGAGGCGCCTTGGCACCGGCAGTGGATGGCTGGGCGCTCCAAGGTAGCTGCCTGTAACCATGGTAACCAGCGGCCAAGTGGGATGTTCCCGGAGGAATGGCTTGGGCGAGCCGGGAAGATGATCACAAGATCGGATGCCATGACGGGGCAACATCATTGATACTTCCCTATGCCATCATTCGTGTCTTCCAAGATGGCTCCGACTTCACGGCAGCAACCAGGAGCTGTCGAGAAAACTTGCACCGGGCTATTGGCTCAAGCAATTCCGGGTACCATGGGCTGATCCCTGGCAAATGTCATTCCATGTCATTCCTATAAGAAAACAACACAATTATCTGTCCATGGCCAGAACAACAAGCTAAGTACATCCAAGAAAACGGTGAATCAAGAACTCAAGCCCAAATTAGCCTACCATTTTCACATGGAGGGTTGCGCGACTCACTTCAGCATTGGGTAAGTGGATCTATCCTACCAACGACAAATGAAAAAAATGGTAAAATATGGGTTTTCCCACGGGAATGGTGGTTCCATCAAGCTGCTGGAATAATCGAGGGTAGTCAACATGGAAAACAATGGCATTATCACCAATAGTACTGATAAATTATCGGGAACATTATATAGACTGACAACATATGTATATATGAATATACATATAACATATATACATATCATTACATTTAAACATCGAAAAACACAGCCAACAATTCTGATCATGCACGAACAGATCATAACAAACCCAAGTCTAAGTACAATCGACATCAACCTGCCAGTTGGTTGCTGCTTCAAACCTTGAATCCAACGCACACCGGGAGAATCCAACTGCCAAAGGCACCGAAGAAAATGGCGATCTGTTGCGGAGCTTTCACAGAAACCACCTGGACGGGTGGTCTTCAGCAACCAGGGGGATCTGCTAGGAATGCCCCGCAGCTTCACAGGGATTCAAGGTCTAATGGTTGAATCTCCAAGATCCATGGATTCTCCAAGGTCTCATTGATTCATGGTGGTGGTTTATGAATAATTGTCCACCATTCATCCGTGACGGACTATGACAAACATCTACACTGCTGGCTTCCTGAGTCCCAGGTGGTGCAAGTCCTAGGTGATTTCCTGTCTCTTCTCCCAGCGATGACCAGACTTCTTTGCCCTAAAGGTTCAAGGGGACGCTGTCAGACCCGGAAGACCGTCGTTCCCTTCAGTCAGTGCATCCTCGGCGCAGACTCAATGCCATTGGTGGTGTCTTCTGTTGTGAGTCGGCTAAGGTCTATATATAGGCGCAAATGGTTGCATTCTCTCTATGTACACGGATGTGATATAGATGCCATCAAACAAATATTGCATCGGAATTTGCCAGCTTTGCGAGATATCAAAATATCAAAGTGCACCAAAATCTGTCAATGTGACACATATTCTAGTCAATTTGTTGAAACATCCTATACAATCCAAAGGCACACACACACAACAGAATCACACACACACACAGTTCCCTCTGTTGTTGGTCAAAAAGTATTTCAGTAACCTGACACTGGCTTCAAATTCTATGGGATCAAAGCAAAAGCATATGGCAGTGGGTCAAAACCCCGTACCCCTGGTTCCCCACCATTAACCATTGTTTTCCCTTGGTTTGTTGGTGGGAATCCCCCACTAGTTGGTTGATCAATATTGACCCATAGCCATATGTACATCATGGTGGGTCCAAACAATTCTCAATCATAGGTAGCCCTCGACCTGGAAACCGCCAATCTTTGGGGTACTCTCATGGCTCACGTATAGACATCATGCCAATCCGCTGGGCAGTGCAACCTACCATGGCATGTCGAAAGACGAGGTGGGCTCTGACATTGCTTTGGTGGTTGCCAACCAGAGTAGTGATACCCACCTACCAAGCGCGCGTACCCCAAGAAACCAACGATCATTGGATTCAAACGGTCACTATCTGGATGGTGGTTGGAACCACCCCTTTGAAAGATATTGGTCAACCAACCATCGGTTGATAATTGCTGGGGAAAACAAAAAATGGCAATGGAACCACGAACCAAATGGTGTTTGGTGTTCAGTGTTAAGCCACTCCCCAAACCGCAAAACTTCTCGGCGGCCCCCTGGTTGTGGCTGGAACCTCACCTGGCATGGTGAAACCGGCCCTGGATTTTCCTGGTGAGTAGCAGGGCTGGGGAGGTCTTTCCCAGGGTGCCCAACGGATCTCAGCCAATGGAGCCAATGGAGCAAATGGAGTCGGTATCTTCCTATGTATTGTTGACATTCCCCTAGTATCAACCAGCATTAATCACCAACAATCATTGATGAACCATGATTCATGGCATTGCTTGTTATTCAGTACAAGGCTCAACCAAAAACATAAGCACGACTTGAACAATATCACAAACCATCATTTAACCATCCAACAATATCATTAATGAAGCATCATTGACTTAAACCTTGCAACTGACAATCATCACAACCATTATGTACCATAGGTTCTCACCATCATTACCGCACTAGGTCACAACTACTGATCAGCCATCCTATGGTAAACCATCTATTGTAACCATAGGTTCTAATCCCAGCTACCAATCAGCCAAACTTTAATGACCACCTACACCCACCACACAATGCGCTGCGCTGCGCCTTGTGCAAGTGCTTGACCTGGCTCCAGGTCGGGAACAACCGAACCTCTAGGGGACACCTTGGGACCCTTGGGAATCACCGGCTGCACATCGATTCATGTCGGACATACCAGTCTTCAGGACCTGCAGTTGGGACCATTCATAGGGGATCAACCTATTCATAGGGGATCAACTTCAACTACCATTCATAGGGGATCAGCCATACCATTCTTCAGCGGATGCTTAGCAAATGAATCATTGCCGGTTCTGCATGTTGCTTCCCCATCTTCAACTGCCCAGGTTCTGCTTCATCCCGGCCGCCATGCTTGGCAACATGGTTCACCCAGCAGCCTGCCGCAGTTTCTGCATGTTGGCCGGCAAAGAGTAGATACCATTGAGGCTATGGTCCGCCACGAAGACAGTGGTCTCCTGGTGAGGTGCCAGGTAGTGAGCACGTGTAGCTGGTGAATTTCAATGCCGCCATAAATCTATGTGGCTGGATCATCTATGCAGGGAACAGAACATGTGTGTACATGAAATTGATAAATCAACATAGACATGTATAAAAATATATATATGTATATGTCCGTTGCTGAAACATGTTTAAATAATGTGAACGTATGTTTAAAAATGAATGCAATGTATGAAGGTATGTACGTCATGAGCCAGGTTGGTCGTGTGAACATGGTTGACTACGGCTCATCATATGGTAAAATATGGAATATAAATGGTTCGTGCATGGTTAACAACAGTTAACCATGTCTGTACACCATGAACCATCCATGTCCACCATTTTATCCTCACTGTTCCCTGGGTCTAACGAACGGCTTGATCCGGTTTAAACACCCATGGCTTTCAAGGGTTTCCTCCTGAAAGTGACAATTGAACCCACATGAATATGTGAGCTTATCAAAGTACCATGGCTGGTTGGTGATCCTTGATTGCCTGTGGACTGAATTCATGGGTGTTATTAGGCCCCGCTTGTGCCATTAAAGTTCAAAGCAGGGCCACCATTCATAAATACTTGTTCGCGATCACCAATCACCCAGTATGATTGACCATCAGCCACCATCATTTTCGTCGGTGGCCACCCTGTGAACCATCAAACACAATCAAAACCATCATGAAACCACCAATCAACCATAATCGAGCACAAATTATCCATCATGAACTATCAAGCATTATTTACCATCAACCAATCAACCATCATCGAGCACGAATTGATCCATCAATCACCATCAACCATCACTATCAACCAGTAATCACCATCAAATCCTTAAACCAGCATCATGATTCCACCAAATTTTCAAGCGCCGGCGCCTGGTCATAGGCACAGCCCTTGGGCTGCTCCAACGGCGCAACTTCTGTGACGTCACTGGAGCCGTCCGCCTGGTGAATCGGGGATCGGATGGTTGAGGACAAGAAATGGTTTAATCTTAAGATTTATGATAATCATCCGATCATGGTTGGTGATTCTCAAGGATGATATTTGACTAGTTCACCATGGTTCAAGATGAACTTACAAATCATTTAAAGTTGATGCCGGTCAAGAATGAACTCATTGGTTGAGGCTACTGGCTATGATTGATTACTGGCCCGAATCAATTAGCCAGTTTGTGGTTCAGGAATGATGCTTGTTGACGATGGTTGAGTATGGCTAATGATTCTTGATGATTGATGACAATCACTACTAATATCTACTAATGATGGCCAAACATGCTTATGTAAGAATGATTAAGGGTGTTTGATGAGGGTTGGTGAAAGCAAATGATAGCTAGTTGATTGACGGTGGTGATGAATAAGTATTGGCTGATGGTTTACCATTGATGGTTACTGCTGAATCAAATGACCAATATAAATTGTTAATGGTCAAACATGTTGATTATGATAATCATGGTTGATCAATGATTCGTAATATTTTTCAACAGCCCGTGGATACTAAATACCACGCTCATTGATGATCAATGATGCTAAGAAAAACATGCGCTACAAGTAGCAATCCTGCTTGGCATTGAATGAATGGATTTGGTGGTTTCTCAAGTCATATGGGTACCGCCCAATTATCATCCATTAACATCATTTATAATTAGTCATAAACCAACCATAGCTCCAGGGGTTCCCCATGGCTAATAGGAATCCACGGCGTTGCCCTCCTGGCATCTGACTCCGCCGCCTCTGGCGCCCGGTCATGAAGCAGCTGGGTCTCATGACACTGTCCACTATACAAAATGCTCGTGTCGCCGCCTCGTCGTGGTCGGAACAGTAGGGCTGTCTGTAGCAGTTCAAGCCACCAGCGTTTGTCTTTTCCGTTGGCCTTTTCCGTTGGCGTAAGATTTGAAAAAGCCCTTGGCTTGGTTTTTTCACATGTTTTTTCACATGTTAAGCTCCCTTTTCCTTCTCTCATCTCTTCTCCCCCTTGGCAATTCAACAGCGGCAACACCTGCATCTCCTGCATCCCAGCGTCATGATCACCTTTGCGCACTGCTTCCCCTGGCTGTTGTTCAGCCATCCCATAAATGGTACGGTCGTCGAAGTGTTGGGATGTTCACCTGCCTTTCTTTTGATTGTGGTTGGTTAAAACATCGGTTATAAGTTATAATTAACCCATACCCGTATTAACCATCTGAATTCATCTGGGAGTTTCCCAAGTCATGGTTGAGGACCCCGAGTTCTGTAGCAAATGAGCGCTTGTTTTAACCTGGAGTTTTGCAGCAAATGAGCGCTTGTTGTAACAGCGAATCCACCTGGATCATGGGATTCAGGCTACCACAGCCTCAGAATTACAGGGTGCCCGGGTGCCGCAAGTTGGGTTTATGACACCCTTTCTTTATAAATCCTGCTCATTTGTAGCCTCTGGGGGGGTTGTGTGAGGGATGCGCTAAGGGAATCTACACAGGTCCATTTTTTTCATAATCTTTCGCATTGACGACGGTGAATCATGACTACCCCAATACATCCCAAAGCAATGGGACAGTCTGTGAGAATAATTCTGATCAACGGGTCTCAATATTACACGGGTCTCCACGCATCCTTTGATCTGCCCAATTCACAAATTGCGACCAGCCGCGCTATACAGTGTAAATTAAGGTCACAATCTGCTAGGGTAGTCTACATTTGCAGTCATCAAGACAATCATCCTGGGTGTTGCCATCCCCGAACACATCAATCTTTATATCATAATGTTTTTCTCTATCATTGACTAAAACAGACCCTATAGAACAGAATGCTTAGTAAGTCATCTTTTTGTTTGAATAAATGCAACGTGTCCGTCATTGCTGGTTTATGATGATTATATAATGAACTACATCCGTCATTGACCATCATGATGTGCTGGAGTAGGGCCGATCCCATCCCGATCCAAGCACATTGTACTGCAAGGTGTTGCGTGCTTTGATGATGGTTGATAATTAACGGTTTATAATGGTCGATTATGTTGCGTGCTTGATGATAGCAAAACAGAATGGCAAGTCATTTTTATGATGTCATGGACGTTCAAATCAAATCTGATTGGCGGTGTGATTTCATTCCAAACATGTGCAACTGTCATTTCAACAGATCATAGCCGATACGATTGAACAACCACCAATTTTCAGAAACCACCATCCAATGCTACGTCTGGAAGCCCGGGAGTAAGCTACTGTGACTGTAGCCATCATACGAACTGACAGCTTTGTGGATATTGCGGACAGCCTAAGCAACAAGCCGTCCACGGACCAATTCAAAGCACGCATCCACCAAACTGCATCTCTTAGTTACAGAAGTATGCGACCAACACAAAGTAACTAGGGTGCAAACCCAAGAGGTAGCAACAGAATTCATAACAACCAACCAACCAACCAACCAACAGCCAATAACCAACCAACCAACAGCCAATAACCAACCATGTGAGGGAGAATTCTCCACATGTCCAGTGCCATGCCTTCACAGCAAAGAGAGATTTGCCGTCGCCGGTGAAAAAGACCTGAGGGGCTGACCTACTAACAAAGGATGCCTGGTGGGTGGGTGAACCACACCTACAAGCATGGTTAACTGGTGATTGATAATGGTTAATAATGCTTAATCAACACTGCTTAGTAATGGTTAATAATAATGGTTGATCATGATCATTGGAGGTTGGAACCACGCCCATGAAAATATGATTGTCAACCAACCATTTGTTAAGAATTACAAGGAAAAATGCAAAAATGTTTGAAACCACCAGCCGGATGCTGAAGTGATCTAAGATTAACCATGATCTACTGGGTACAATCACTAGGTATCATGCCTAAAAGGTCATACCTAATATGGATTACATGCCATTTATCATGGTTAATTTTAGGTTTCATTTATCATAATTCATCCTCATCAGCAGGGGTTCATGATGATTGATGTGGGATGCATGTCTAAACCACCCGTACTGCGAGGGAAAACAACTAGGGAGTGATGAACCCCTTATCAAAGGGAACCCAAAAGTAAACCAACAGCCGTAGCTTCGGTTCCCACAGCGGTACAGTGAGCTTTGGTAAACGCAGGCAAGATCTGAGCACCGACTGTACAGGGACATATTGCAGATTGGTTCTATTCACTGGTCATTGTCATTCTGCAGTTGCATTGCGCAAAGCGGTAAAGACACCGAACATGCCTGATCCAATGCATAGCCAGCAAAGTTGTTGGTCACAAATTGTAGCTTATTCATTGGCTCTAAGATTCCACTAGATCTTATAATGGTAGCAAATGCAATTGAAGTACAGCACTTGGTAAGTTCTCAGTCCCCATTTCAGAAGCAAACTGAGCTGTACTTCAAAGAGCTGTTGGATCATTATGGATGATTGTCCTCGGGGTATTGGTCCGAAACATGCTACTCGTCACTGTCAACCCCACTAGAAACATCATCAGCGGCAGCATCATCAACATCATCAACATTGTCAACATCATCTACATCATCAACATTATCCATGTCAATTTGAATCCCAACATGAAACTGCCCTAAAAGAGATTTATTGATGTGGTTTTGACAAGCTTCAAATGCTCATCTGCATTGTTCCAAATCCAACTGCCCCCTTCACGTTCAAATCCCACACATCAACACAACTAGTCACGGTTGGGATGATCCACAAATAATTTGACTCAGAAAGTTTCTTGCCAAAAAATCCACATCAAGTGACATTCGATACATCACAAACGTTCAGCAAACCCAACAAACCTTGGGGATTGCGTTCCTGACGTCCGCTGGGTGGCCCGGCGTTGTTACCTGCTAAGCAAATGTCTTTCACAACCGCCTGGCTGAGATGATGCAGTGTTGGGATTCGATGGCTCTGGGTCTAGTCTATACCAATCGTTCAAAAAATCATGGATTTTCACCCGGGATACCCGGGGCGCTTGAAAGCCATGTGAGCAACCTGACATAACCTGACGCTAACCCCCCCAAGTTATTGGCGACCCTCATCTCAATGCCTTAAAAATGACCATGACTGGCGATGGTTGGCGGCCAACTGCTTCAGCTCATTTCATTCTTGCCTTGAACAGGGGTTGTTTTTGTCATTCTCGGAGGTCAATCATTTGTCCTGCGCAAAGACTTTACCTCGAGCCTCGAGCTGATATTTTCTGGACCATCCGTAGTGGTTTTGCCCATGACCTACTCCAAAACGTTTGCAAAATGGAGGCACTGCAGGTGATAGCCGTTAGAGTCCGCTAGCTGTTCATCTCTGTTCATGCTGTTTACATCTCTGGTCTTACACCTGGAAAAATAATCGCAACTTGGCATGTTGACTCGAGGGTTTTACCGGGCAGTTCCTGCACAACCTCCGTGCTCGCTTGTGGTGTCTATCCGCTCATTGGTTTCAAGCTTCAATGTTTGTCCGCCCATTAAAGTGGCAATGGACAATCCACCAATTGTTGATGATTTCCTATGACGTTGGGGATTGCCCAGAAAGTTGATGATTTCGCAGAAAATGAATGATTTTCCACACAAATGTCATTGTCCAAAAGTTGATTGGATAATCCACCAGCAAATCAACGTGGATTTCTCGGGTTTTTTTCCGTAAAATCTGGTGATTTTCCGTAGGTTGATCTGATGAGCTAGCTGATGAAACTGGTTTCCTGGTTGGTTATTTGATGTGCGACTGCGACTGGTCACACATTGCCCAAGTTATCTATCTAATCGCGCTATTGTTACTTCAGGTAATCAAATGGCAATGGGTCAATATCAACCCACCAACAATCGGGGATAATAACCAAAAATAATAGGGAAAACAATGGCTAATGATAGAGGAACCAAGGGGACTAAGGGTTTTGGTGAACTGACCCACAACCAAATGGCTATCGTGACCCGTCGAATAAATTACCCCATGCTATTCAATGATTATTCACTACCATTTGGTGAACGGGCGCTCCTGCTAGCTCCAACTGCTTTCCCCTTGAAAAGGGCGGCAAGGGCCCCTAGCTCCCAATCGCTCCCTCCCAACCGCCAGCCAGTTCAATTGTCAATACTGGATGCTTCATGGTGAGTAGTGACCAGCGAACTGCCGGTGCTAGCCCTTGAAGTCGTGCCTGGTACATGTCTCTACTTCCTGCCAGGATGTGGGCGGAGACGTTTGTCGAGGCAGCCAAGGAAAGTGGAGCCTCAGGGATGCAAAGAGAGCAATAATGATGTTCAATGGTGATTAACAATGGGTTGACAATGGTTCACAATGGTGATTAATAATGGTTGATTATGAAGTAATAATAATGGTTAATTGATAATGTCTAATTATCAACTTGGTAATGGTTCACAATGGTGGTTAATCATGTTTAATAATGGGTTGATTCATTGATGATGAGTTGATAATGGTGAGTAATGGCTGATAATGGGCTAACAATGAAATGACAATGATTGAAAAGAGTTGATCATGGTTTAATACTGGTTGACAAATGCTTCATGATGGTTGATAATGCTCAGTAATGATTGATAAAGGCGCATGGTAGTGAACAATGACAATTTGATGATCTACAGCAATTATACCGGTGCAAAGCACTGCCAATGATGGACAATGACTGTCTGACAACGCGTATCGTGGTCATCTATGGTTTGGTCGCTCGGTCAGCACTCACTTGCCCATCAGGACAAGCATGAAATCATTGTATCAGAAAATATTCCCTGGCTCTGGCTTTCAGTCTGGATGCCTGAGGATGGACAAGACTAGGCACTCAAGAGTTTTGTGTTGTGAAAGTTGATGGATCGAAAAATATCATCAGTCAATACTAAATTCAACATCAACTGGACTGTCTATAACGAGTCAAACTCAGCATCACTAGCATTCACTAAGGCATTGTCATAACACTCTGACTATCATTCACTCTGTTGGGTAGTTCTGCCGCGGGAAACGCAACGCAACCCGAAGACGGATGCACATACAGCAAGACGACCTGACCAATCTTTCGGGCGGTTGGCGCCGCACGCGGCGCTCGCTTGGACTGAGTGGCGGGAACTACGGAGTGGAAAGCCACCAGAGCTCCGTCTGGAGGAGCTGGCGGTTTCGGGCGCGACCGGCCTCACAGCTCTGCCATAGCAGCCCCGAGCCGGACGAAGGAAATTGGCCCGCGCCAGTCCCTGCCAGTTACGACGGCGCGTTCACTGTCAAGGCCTCTCTTCCTCTTTCGAACCTCCGCCTGGCCCTCCTCAACAAGAAACTGCGCGACCTTCAAAGTGTTCTGGAAGGGGGCAAAGCTTGCCCTGACGTTTTGCTTTTTGCCAACTTCGGGCTGTTCCAAAAATCTAATTTTTCTCTGAGCGACTGCACCGTTGTAGTCTGAAGATTGCCTGAAAACCGGTCCTGCAATGCCTTCAGCCCAACAATGCGACCTAACAAGTAGTTACTCTGTGCCCCCATCAAGGAAATAAAGGCTACGCACTAGGATGTGATCCCATGAGGGAACTAACGGTTATGCCTTAAGACTTGCCACCATCAGGGAACTAGAGGCAATACCTTATATGATCTGAACCAATCAGGGAACTGAAGATTACATTTTGGCTCCATGACTCGTTCACAATTATGAATAAAGGTTGATGATACTGGTCGGAAATGGTTTAAAATTGACATTCCCAATGACTGTACCACAGCTATCATGGTTTAGGCTTAAGGCTGTACTATTGGATACAGTGGGGGCAATATCATCATGTCGTCACCATCATCAACCATCCCAATCATCACCATCACCAGAGTGATGGATATAGTGATCTCGATCTTCACATGGAGATTGTTGACTAATCAACAATCAAGCTGAGCGGGCTACTTTGACCGCGGGCTAGTTTTATCCCCCGGAGATCGCCTAAGAAAAGCGGATTCTGAAGGTTGCTTTTTTCTCACCTTCCCAAGGAATGGGAGGCTGAAAGTACCATCAATAGAAAACCCACCCGTGAGATGATTCTCCATTCCTTCTACCACCAGCAGGCTCAGCTGGTGTGTGCCATTCGCGGCTTCAAAGAAATGGTTTCCCACTAGCCCAGCTGAGGTATAGGTTTAATCAATTCTTTCTTGTGGGTCGAACAATTAGAAAGATGTTAGGTTCATCTCTTCATATACCACAAGCAGCTCAACCAGCAAGATAGCAGGTGATTTGCCATCCATTACACCTGGTATCTCAGAAAAACAAGTCCAAAGGAGCTATGATGATGATGATGATGATGATGATGATGATGATGATGATGATGATGATGATGATGATGATGATGATGACGACGATGATGATGATGATGATAAAAATGAAGATGAAAACAATGATAATGATGATGATGGTCATCATTTTATTTTCATGATGATGATAAAGATGAAGATGAAGATTATGATGATAATGATGATGATGATGGTGGTGATGATGGTGATGACGACTACCAAATTGCTGCTGCTGATGGTTATGATAGTAATACTGCTGCTGCTGACGACAACGATGGCGATGATGACAATGGTACCCACTCCGTCCTCCATGAAACGAATCATCATTGATCTACCCAGAACAAGGGTCCGAGCCCAACACGGTCACTGGGTGAAGCGCTCGAGCCATGGAATCTTATAACCTGCTACACACTGGTACACATGGAACATCCACCATTGATAGCTGGTATGCCATGCCGTATAAACCCGCAACATGGTGATGTTTGACTTCCGGGTGAGTTCACCAAAGGGTCTAAGACCATGCTTCCTGTACACAAGATGTTTTGATATGCCATAGTTGCTATAGCTGGAATAGAAACTGCTTAATAAAATGCATTGAGCAACTATGTACCATGTTCCAAAAAAGTATCATTATAGCCCTATCATGTTCATACTAGTTATCACCTCTTGACTTCTTACATGCTTAAACCGCAGTTGTAAGTTTTACCATGGTCAAAAAAAATGAACGTGGTTGTAAGTTATACCATGACCAACACCCTATTATAACTCTAAAAGGTATATCCTATTTTCAGAATAGTTGTGAGTCTAATCATTGTCAACAACCCCTAAATTGCAACCCTCTGATTAAGGTATATCATTACAAATTATGAGCTACTGACTTTAGGCATTTGAATGATTCTCAAAATGCGGATACCCTGAAATAATCCATTCATAGTCATGTATAATAATGATAAACCAGTCATTTTTTGGGTCCCATATTTCGAGAAGCTCGCAGGTGTTTACCGTAGTTGTAAGTCATGGCTATGGGTCAAAAGCCTGTACCCCTGGTTCCCCTACTATTAATTAACCATTGTTTTCCCTATGAATTTGTTGTTTATTATCCCTCATAATTGGTTGGTCAATATTGACTGATAGCCAGTTATAGCCAACAAACCCCTAGAACTAGGTGGATCAAACTCCCATAACTCCATGAATCCTGGGTTCCACCATCGACGCACCCTCGGCTGGCTGAGTGGCCTGAGAACTGCGCAGCAGCGTTCCGGTGGATTGGTCTCCCTGAGCGGTGCTGTGCCGAGACAAATCGGTTGCAGGATAAGTAGCAAATCATGGAGAGATTACTATGATAGCCAACCATTATTTGCAAATAATTTGTGTACGAGTCTTGAATTATTAGATGTGTCTGTAATTAATATCAACAAAATACTTCTTGAGGGATTATGAGGGATTTCTGGACTATTCAAAGATATATCACATTTATAAAGTGCAATTCTATGGCGTTGTATTGTGTCTGTATATCATTGGTTCCAATCGTATCCTACTCTGGTGGCGACACGCAGAGCTTCGCGAACTTCGCAGCGCCGCAGGCGCCTTGAGATTGGCCCAATACAAGGCAGTGCTGTCGGCCGCCAGTCCCGCGGGCCCAGCGACCCGTGGGAGGCGCTCAGAGCTCAGTAAGGTCCTGGGGCCGTGGCTTCCCATGGTGGAAGTGACCAGTGACCGTTGCATAACCAGCCAGAACCTATAGGTTGTTAGTATGGAAAGGTGATCATAAACAGACATAAAGAGCTTTAGAACTACTGGGGGCTTGGGGTAATGATATGTAACAGCTGCGGCGTACAGCCAACTACAAGAAATAGTTGGTTAGGAAAGTAGTCATGAATACAAATCCGAGGTATAGAACTGATGACTAAAAATGATGAAACATCTGTAGGGAACCGTGATTGATACTTAGAATCAGGAGTTCCCGCAGATTTTCCCATCAACAGGTCAACCAATCTAGCGAAATGACCAACTAACCCATGAAAGGTACTAACCTCCAACCAGCTGAACTTATAACAATTATCACCAACTGCCAACTAGCCTTCAACCAACCGATGTTTTAAACAATTATCGCAAACTAACCTTGAAGCAAGTGAAACTAGACAAAGTACAAACATAGGGAGGGCAGTAGAAAACGGGTGGAGATGCTGGAAAAGACCATCAGTGAGTTGTGAGGGGAGTTCAAAGAGCCCACCATTCAACTATGGTCGAAGACCTGTAGCAGCACAAGTAGTCGTGGTCAGGGTGGTCGTGGTGGTAGTGGTAGTGGTAGTGGTAGTGGTAGTGGTAGTGGTAGTGGTAGCAGTAATGTGGTAGTGGTAGCAAAACTAGTTATTCTTGGTTGACGTTGTCATTGTCGTCGTTGTTGCTTGTGGTGCTTGCTGTTTGACCGGAACTCAAGGGAGGAGGGGGGTAGTAAGCATGGTATGACTGTGAATCGCTTGGGGGCCGAGGCCTGTTTGACATATCAATTTGAAAATGTCGGAGCCCTGGTGAACGTGCTAAAAGATACCACAAATGATCAGTTTTTCTGGGTCTTAGCCGTAGCACCCACCATTTGATTAGTATCACATTTTTCTGGTTGATCTTTCTGTTCTGTTAGCAACTAAAGGATGGATGTGCCCCAGGAGTACTCTCTGTACATGCAGGTGGGCCCGTGTCACCATCTCTGTATTGGTACATAATCAGGTAGGCGTACATAATCATACACGCGTGCATCTCAGCGAAAAAAAAGAGGGAACTTGACAACGTAGGTTAGGAAATGACACGTTGCCAAATTACCCGATGTATAGCCACATCATGTCACTAATTGTGGTTCCATGTCAGAATGTGTATGTATCGGACTGCAACACATATTGACTGCGACCCATCTTCTTCCAATCAGCACCAAGAAGTATATTCACGATTCATCCATCAACCATGATCGTCATTGTCATGAACCATATTAAGAATCAGCCATAGACTAGCCATGAATCAGCCATAGATTAATCATGGACGCGCTATTTAGAAACCATTATACCGTGATTTCTCAAAATGGAGATACCCCCAAATCATCCAAGATTGACCCTTTATAGTCGTAAACCAACTTTTTTTTGCGGTGCCCCGTTTTTTGGACAGAAACACTGTATATGGCTATGTGCCAAATAGTCGTGCCCCTACAGCCAATGATTTCCTACAGTCAAATGATCATCTTTTGTGGATTGTAGTTATTTATGATGTGTTGCAAAGCAATGACGATGATAAGAATGATGAACATACAACAAATAGCAAATAAGAATGAGATGAACTATTAGGTTATTCTGATGGTCGGAAGGTTACCCTATTTCGGCGCCTAGCCACATGTCAACCGCTGTTTGCTCTCCCGCGCTTTGCGGCGCCCACGAGATCAGCCAGCGTGTTTGGTTCCACGGGTCCTGCCCTGCGGCACTCCCTTGGACAGATCCTGGTGGGCCGTGGACGACCCGAATGGCTCAACCGGTCGAACTGGTGGATCATCCAGCCAGCAATGTGGATTACCCTGATTACCCTAGCAAAACCCTAGGAAATCATCATATTCTATGAGGAAAATCATCCTATAACGATCATCAAACCAACCTGGCAATTGAAAATCACCATATTCTATAAGGAAACCCTACGAAACCACGCAAGAAACAGTGAACCTCATGAGTCAGAGCCTCATGAGCAACAACCAAACCATAGCAATGGGGATATGCCAAGAATTTTATCTATGGCTAGACATGGTGATCCAGCCAAGTTTTGGGATGACCAAATGGATCCAAGGGGTACGTTTCTGAGATTCTCAACCAAATATACAGTAGTAGCAGAGATACCAGACGTTTGATTATCCAATTGGCTGCCAGAATATCTCAGGGGGATATATCCAGATTTGTTTGTCATGAGTCATCAAATGTCGGGACAGGAATTCAGGGCATATGCCAGGAATTTTGTCATCTAGATTGCTACATTCGTTCCCCTCCCCCCTAAGAAACGCTGGCAGGAGTTGAGGGAGGGGACTATCGACAAGGGCACAGCTGTTAAGTTGATGGTCCAGTTCCATTTCCAGAAGTTTGGCCGTTGGTGCCTCACATGTACCCATCTTTCCAGCATAATTTGGCTTAGAAAAAATAGAACAACCATACAATATTACTGACTAAATGTAGATAACATACGTGTCAATTCATGGAAAGTAGCACGCCTGGCCTCGCAAACCTACCATTGGAAACAAACAAGTGTCATGGTGGAATCATCAATGATGGTTGTTTTTGTTACAGGTACCCAGTGGTGAATGATCCATAGGTTTCTGTGACGGGCTAACAATGGGATGGGCTAATGATTTTTGTCATAGTGCTTGAGAATGGTGGTAAATATTGGTTGTGGGCCGGTGGCCCTGTGCGGTGGGTCCTCATGGTCCACATGAATCCACCAAATAGGCTCAATAGGTTCCCCTTCATCCAAACCTGATTTGAAATAGTGCGGAAACAAATCTTGCACAACCAATACGAATCAATATGATGGGATATGATGGGCATGTACATCATCCAAATCTTGGGGCACATCTAATTATGGGCAAAAGGCCACGAGAACGTTGCAACCCCCCCAAGTAGGCACGTCTTTCTCGACCGACCAACACGGCTCAGGGACAGCCTGCGTCCATGCTGGATTATCGTGTTGACCAAGGCTGACCACTGGACATCCATCGGCCATGGTGGAAATATGAGAGCTATTGTTTATGAGGTCGATGCTATCGATTTCTTCGTCAGTGCAATGGATTTGTTCACCAGCGGCATCATATATGGACTCTGTCCAGACTAGACTAGTTGATGTCCCTGAATTTCGAAGACTTGTCTGAAACATGCAGCTTCCACGGGCCGAACCCCATTCGTATCGTGGCGGTATCCAAGTCGTTGACTCGAACCACTGTCAATAAGTCTCTATGCAACTAGTGATCACGCAAACTACCAGCTAACCAATCAACCAACGAACCAACTAACAACCAAACAACCAACCCAGCAACCAAGGAACCACAACAAACTCCAAACACCATCAGTGGAGATCAACTAGTCACCGCTTAGGGTTCAGCTTGCCGCCACAGGTCACCCCCAAACCCGCAGCTCCTCTGCTGCAATCATTGAGATGGACCCTGCCTGCCCAGTGGCCAGTGCTGCGACAGGGCATCATTGATGTGCCCCAGCTGCAGCTCCAAGTCGTGGTGGTTAGTGCAGCTGATTATCTTGACCAACACTTGGTGAAGTGACCAAGTACTATCAAATTGAGTGACGTCCAACCACTGGCCCAATAACCAAGTTTCGATGAACTTGCGGTGACAACTAGTTTTAAAATAGGCCACTGACCAATTCAGTGATCGCCATAAAGCACCAGCGACACCCGCCACCCGCCACGCTGTTTGGGTGCGCTCAAGGAACATCGCTTAGAGTTTCAGGTACTAAAAAAGACCTGAAGTCATCCAACAATGGGTAAGCAACCATCCAACAGGAATAATCATCTTAGCAAAACCATCTTGGCCATGAATATTTCGTTTATCCGAAGTATAGAACCCCATCGAGGTAGTAAGGACACCATCATTTCTTTGGGCACATGGCTATGAAAACACATTCAAAGAGGTAGGCGAGTTTAGGTGAGTTTTCCTCTGCGGATGCAGCACCTCCGGAGACTGAGGGAAGGGGCCATCATTACATGAACCAATATGAGGATTACTAACGATACCTGAACAATCAATGATGATTATCGTTTTTAACACAATGAATTGACATTGACATGTCCATCATGATCCTTAATGATATATCATAATATATATATTTATTTAATCAAATATATAAATATATATATATGGATAAATCGGACTAATGATATCAATGATTTTTGATATCAAACACCATGCTGGCATGCACTTCCTCTTCTTCTTCAGTTCCCCGCCTCAGCATCTGTGTAGAAGACGTTGCCAAAGCCATCCACAGCCAGCCAGTAAGCGGAGTCCTCACTCGGTGCGAGAATCGCGAAAAATGCATGGCCATGGCTTTCTGTTTTGGGGTTTCAACCACTCTGAAAAATATGAGCTAATCAACCAACCATCAACCATCCCAAATATTCGGTAAGAATGAAAAACAACACCTACTAGCTTTAATGGTTAGACATGGCAAACGATTAGTAAACCGTGTTTTGAATCATGGCCATGACGGTGAACTTCGAAATGGTTGTAGTAATGCCAAGGTGTCTAATGATTAATTCCATGTGTAGTCAAAATTCATTGTAATTCATGGTGAATCGGAATATTCATGGGGTTTAGTTTTCTTGGGGGTTACTGCAATTTGTCGGTCATCATCCTAGTTTGCAATGGTCACCACTGGTGGTAAACCAAAGGGAATGGCATCTTTTTCTATTGAAATAACATGAAAGAACAGTGGCCACCAGAAACATCAGTTTGCAAACGTACACAAACAAAAAAATACATGCATATCTTTGCATATCCCTCCATTCATACATAACAGTCATGTCGTACATATGTACAAATATACATGTATATATCATGATCAAACAATCTCCAAACATGTTTTTTAACCCTATGAAAAATATGTTTGTCAACCAGCCATTTGCAAATAATTCCATTTGGAACAATAAAACATGTGAATCAAACCACCAACCAGTAGTTGTTTGAACCATTGTTGTTGGTTATTCTCTATTATTCACCCTAATTAATGGTCATAACCCCCATAGTTGCTTATTATTCCCCGTTTTAATCCCTTATTGATCATTGTGGACACTATTGACCACTATTATAATATATATATATATATTGAAATAAATGAATATAAACATAATGATAAACTACTATTGACCATACTTAACCATGATCAACCATCCAATATACTGAGATCCATCCTGATCAATCTTCCTCGCCGTGGTACAGTCCTTGAGGTTGCTCGCCACCAACTGCTGCGGCCCCGCCTCCAAAGACCTCCAGGTTCGAGACACCTGACGGCGCGTTTGCACAAGGCTTAAGTGATGGTTCAATAAGTGGGGTAGTGAATTTGGATGATTGATTAATTAGTCAATTAATAAACTACTCATGGTGACTGATGAACAAATTAACAAAACATTGGAATCACTGCATTGGAATCAAACAATACGCTGCATAGTTGATTTGTCAATTAGCTGATTTTCAGTAATCAAATTGAGATGATTGATTAATTAATCAATTGATGAACTACAAATGGTGACTAATTGATCATGAACTGGTGGTTTGATTGGTGAATCATTGGGGTGATTAGTTGGGTAATGAATCTAATGGTGATTGATTGATCTAATTGATTAGCCACCATAAGATTTATTACCCAACTAATCATCCCAATCATTAACCAATCAAACCATTAGTTCATTGATTAATCAGTCATCATTGACCATTCAGTAACTAGAGTCACCTTTGAGTGCCACCGTTCTGATTCCAACCACAGCAGCCATGATTGATGTCGAAGCCGGGGTCCAATATCAGAACGGCTGGCGGCATTGGATGCCTGTTCCAGGGTTTCAAATGGGGACGAACACCAAGAGGAACTACTTACAATCATCTTGGAGTATAACCGATTGAATGCTTGGTATACCAGCGATATTGTACCAATACAAATCGAATATCAATAAATATCAGTGGGTGGACCATGAGCAAGCTTGGTAAACAATCAGAGTCTTGAATAATGTTGGTTTCTGATTAGTATCTACCTGTTGGTTTCATCTATTTTTATTACTTTAGGGGTGGTTACACTAATCAGAAACCAACATTACGGCTCCCTTATCAACCCTTCCATGTCTGGCAGATTCAGCATCTCCAGGATGCGAAAAACTCACAGCAACTCCCAGCGCTGGGATGTCCCACTTCATAGCGATAGAGGAAGCCCACCTGTGGGCAGCGTTGAAGGATTTTTGCCGGGACGGGATTTTTCGTGGCATCATTGACTAGTGTTTATATATAAATATATATATATACGTATATTCTATATCGAATATGAATATATATATATATGATTATATACGTATATAAATAAATATATATATATATGATTATATACGTATATAAATAAATATATATATATATATATAAATATACATCATTACATTTTGATTGTATAAGTGTACATCTACGTTGATCTATTTATCTTTTTGCTGGTGCATATGATTGAACGTGGTTGTTTAATGCTATATGACTAATATGACTATTGGGAGATTACCTCTTGATATTAACTAAATGGTCAATAATATCAACTGACTGGGGATCGCTCCGATATGATATTGCTATATTCTATAATGATCTATAATGATAGTACTCTTATAATCAGCATCCCTTACCTATTGCAAATCTATTGTGATATGCTGTAGATCGCTGTAGCTATGTGTGCCACACACGACAACAATGAGCAACGGCGCAGGCAAAAAAGATCATGGTCAACCATTGGCCAACAATTTGCGAAGCATCATCCGCTGCAAAGTGTAGCTACAAGGAAGCTCCCGACATTCCACAGCCTGAAAAAGTATTGCCTGGCAAGCCACCCACCAGTTAATGATCATTATTATTAGCCATTACTAACCACTAATATTGGCATAGTTAACCACTATTAATAGTTAATCGTCATATTTAACCACTACTACCCACTATTAACTGATGACAAGCCACCACGTCACGTTCCAGCCCCCAGTCCCGTTCGCTTGCAGCTCCAGCAGCCGGTGCCTTTGGGTCGGATACGTAGAGCCACGCATTGCCGCCGCCCCGCTGAAAGAGCCTGAGCTGCGTTTTGGCAGCGCAACGAGACCAGCATTCTTTACGGACAACAGTTGGCTATGGGTCAATATTAACCAACCAATAATGGTGGATAATCACCAACAATAATAAGGAAAACAATGGTTAATGATGGGGAACCAGAGGTACGGGGTTTTGACCCACAGCCAGTTGAGTTCCGGTCAATGAAGGTGAATACACCATCCTCAGCATGATAAACCCACATGCTTCATTGATTCCTATGGGTTCCTATGAATTCCCATGGTCAAATCAATGGTACAACCAGGATATCCTATGGATTCCCATGGTTTATAGCCCTGGCTGTACCTATGAAGCTCACAGCCATAGGTGCCCAGGCCCCCACCGGTTCCTGGGATGCCCGACGCCAAGCCCACAGGTTCCTCCAAGCCGCGGTTGGAGTGCTCGGAACAGGCCCAGCCCAAACACCTCCATCCAGCTCGTTGCAACGGTGAAAGCGGATCAGCAGGGTTTCTAATGGTTGATAATGGTTTATTAATGGTTAATCAATGGTTGATGATTGTTAATGATGATTAATGATGGTTGATAATGGTTTATTAATGGTTAATTCATGGTTACTGATGGTTAAGGATATGGTTAATTACTGATGGTTAAGAATGGTTACCTATGGTTAAGAATGGTGAATGATGGTCAATAATGTTTAATGATGGTCAGTAATGGTTAATTACTGACTAATGATGGTTAATAGTGGTGCCTAGTGGTTATGCCATTAATGGTCAATAATGGTGAAATTGGGTGAGAAACCATGATCATCAAATCAAGTTTGGCCCTTTACTATCCATGAACAATGGTTTGTAAAGGCAAGGCTTAATGATAGCCAGTACTACCAATGCTGCTGGGTAAAATATCATCAAATCTAATAGCAAAACATGCTGGGTGAGAAACGATCTATGTAATGGTGAGGGATCATTTATAACATCAAATCTAAGTGGTGAAGCATCATGAATGGACGGTGAAAATTCCAGAATGGACAGGGAGGGAGCGAACGAGAGAGAGAGAGAGAGAGAAATGCTGGAAGATGGATAGATACATTGTTATATGAATGTTCTTCCCAGGTGGTCAGCATGTCAACCATCACCAGCACCAGTTGTCGCACGCATCAACCCCGGTGTCGCCGCCTTGCCGTTCCATCAATCAGCACTTGGGCCTCTGCAGGCAAACGATCCTGTGGCAGCCAGCGCGCTTGGTTGAGGGGAATGGTTCATGAAGGAGAGTTCATCATGCCTACTGATGAACCATTAAAGGATAAGGAATTCTGCCTACTACAGTGCACCAACCCAAAATTAATTGAAGCTAATCATGACTCCTTGTCTTTTGGGATGGGCAAGCTGGATCAATGAAAAAGGTGCATAGTGCGTACAAATGGCAACCACGGTGGTTAATTACGGCTATTCTATAAGGGTTGGGTAGTTGGTGAAGGGTTAGTGATCCATGACAAGTGTTGTTCGGTGGCTGCGCATGGTACATCCGCTGATGCAGCTGTTGGTGGTAAGTGTCAATGTGTGATTAATATTGATTAGTGAAGGCTTGGTGGTGGGGACATTGATCCTGAGATATGGTGATTGATTGATTAATGATAGCCACTTTGCATGGTAGCAACCCCTGCCCCAAAAACGATCATGTCTTAAGGTTGTAACCCATATTTGGGAGGCCAAAACCAAATCAATCTCAGAGTTTTGGGACCTCATGGTAATGGTTAAATTGATGGTTAGTGGATAAAGGCCAATTGTTGTGCAAAAAAAACAAGGCTCGTCATAGGTTACAAGGGTTCACAACCAACATTGACAACCAGCGTGCCCAAGGCCGGCCCTTTGGAAATGCCACTGGTCACACGGAATAGATGAATTAAACTTGGTAGCACACGTGCCATCTCACTTGTCATTGATGTTATCGTCCGGCAATCGAAACTGTGAAACACCTGAGTCTAGATGACTGTACTAAAGAAGCAAGTCATTGCCGCTACATTTCATGGTCCCTGAAGGTATCCGGGAGTATTGACCCACACCAACCATTGATGGTGGTCATGCAACCATTCAGAATACCAACGACCCAATGCTCCACCAGCGGCATGGGGCCACCCATGTTCTATCACTACTATTGGTCCACTGGGGTTCTTGGATGTTCTTGGTGGTTGTGCACTTGCCCACGCAACTCATTGATATCAACGGAACAAGCCTTAACGTTGATTACCCAACTCTGAACTAAACGATTTACACCAGCATGTAAACTACCAGTCAAGCATTTCACCGTTGGACAACACAAACAACCACCACTCAACCCAAAACGAATCCATCAATGATTTTCTGAGCCATTCCTCAAATCTCCAACCATCCCTCAACTGACTGAACCCTCGAACAAATCACCAACCATCCATCAACTGACTCAACCCTCGAACAAATCACCAACATCCCTCAACCCACTGAACCCTCAAAAAAAAAATCACCAACTTCCACCCAGCATTTCACCAACTTCACCGCAGCGCCCACCTTGGACTGCAGCGTCGACTCGTGTAGCCCGGGCAGCGGCGCCCACCACACCTTGCGAGTGCCCGGCGATGTTGCCTCGGCACAATGGGGGGCCAGGGCACGCTGGGCATCCCAGGCCACACCAGGTGACGTTTCAGCAATGGCAAGTTCAGAGCGATCCATTTCTTTGGTGGAAAATTTACGACAAAAATCTGTCGGTTAATGGCGATAACCAACAGATTCTGATATCTGAATAACCATCTTTCGTCGGATACGATCCACCATGAAAGATGGATTAACCAACAAGATATTAATGATCTGACAACCAACGGGGATATCTGAATCCATCTTTCATCCGTGGATCCAAGGGCGCCATTCGCTGGGTGCCACACTAGGACGAATCGCTCAGGCCTGGCGCGCCAGCACGGCGATCAGAAAGGGGTGTTCTCTAGCCATCTTTTAGCTGAAGTTAGTTGGTGTTAGCTAAGTTATATGATGGTTACTCAAGCTACAGGCGACCCGGAAGGTACGCTTATTACTATGTAAATGGTTGATAAGGTGGATGATATCTGCGGGTACTCCTATTCTGCGAAACAGCCATGGCTGAGCCAGTGATGGTTTTTGTTGGCGAACGCGTCTTGAGTGTTGAAGCAGCCGAACGCCCTAGTTGATTCGTTGCAGTTTATTGTTGGTGTTGTACCGTTAAGAGAGATGCGATGCAGCCACAAAAATGTAAGCAAACATGAATATAAGACAGGGTAACAACTATAACAAACCAGCAATGCTCAAGACTACTTCGAGCAACATGTTTAAAATGTCACGGGGAATTAAATTGTGCTCTTCCAATATGGTTGCTACTTGGTTGCATTCTGCAATATGCGAATTGGTTCTAGATTTGTTTGAGCAGGCAAAGTGCTTCCGGAATAGTGCCATGGTTATCTCATCAACTAAATGAGCAACGACTTTTTGCAATACTACTTTCAATTAAGGTGAACAAATGAGGCTGCTCACAAGTTGTTGACACATGGCTGTGGGTCAAAACCCTGTACCCCTGGTTCCCCATTAACCATTGTAATTCCTACAATAGTTGGCGGTTATCCCTCATTGGTTGGTTGATTAATATTGTCCCAGCTTGCCATTTATAGCTGGTATATCCCCTACTATTGTTACTGACTTCACCCTATCATCAATCATTAACCAGCTAGTCAACCATTGTGGTTGGTTGACACATCAACCATCCCGTGGTATCATTACCGCTGCGGGGCGCCCGCAGAGCTGTCCCTGCGCCTCTCGTAGGCAGTATCTCTCGAGAGCAGCAGGGCCACCGCTGCAATCAGACCTGGTGAAGGGATGGTGGCGAATCAGTACAAATACTCCATGAAAGCCAGTTATTTCATCTAGTATCTATTAATTTGTTCCATTATACTGAATTATACTTAGTATAATGTTAACATATTAATGGCAATTAGCTGAGATGAAAGATATGCTTAGCAATTGTTCATTGCAGCCAGCTATATCATTGTATGTCTGATGGTGAGTCGGTGAACTTGGTCCACCATGGCCAGGGATGAATCAGGTGAGGTCAACCAATACACAATCATAATCAGCTTTACTCAACTCAAGCAGCTGGTTTCCTCATCATAACCAGCCATTGATGACCATCAACCACCTTTTCTTGTAACATCTGTAATGCTTTTGGTTCAGTCCAGTTTGCAATTGTCACACTTGCGACTAGCATGATTTTGGCTACTGTATCTCTATCGTGGGTGGTCTGTTGTTGCTCTTGTTTTTCCAACCTTGGCCAGCCCAAAACATCCCCGATGGAGTGTAGTACTATGTGTGCAGTTCTGGCAACATCTTTGATAGTGTTCACAGTGCTCCTTGGTTGCTACCAAACAATCACCAAATTGGCCAGGTCAACATACCAACAGTGAGACCGAATGGCTCCATTTGTGGGAGGCCAGAACCCCCAGAGTGGGTGAGAAACATGATGGTCGGCCACATGGATGATCAATGAGGGTGCACATAACATCAACGCATCCTCACACCCTCTGACAAAGAACAAAGCTGGATAACCCTCCATTTCTATAGATGTTTGACCAATTGGGTATGGCCATTTTCCAGCCAGCTATGTTGGATTAAGGTAACTCCAAAGATCACTGGTACCTCACATATATGTTCTTGAAACATCAATAAACATATGTGTATATATATATAAACTACAAGTATGTATTCACTTTTAGATATACACCCTCTAAAAATCTAACATATCTTGCTGGAGCTGGTACCAGGTTGCAATACCTCAGCGCGCGGGCTCACGCCGGCTCGGGCCCTCACCCACCGAGCCAACCAACGGTCCCAGTGCCATAGGAGCCCTGGTCGTTTCGGCTCATGGCCATGGATGGTGGAGGATTGGTGACAAGGACTCCGTGCAAGTAGGTTCCCATGATGAAGTGGAGTTTCTCAAGCCATAGGGGGACCCAAAAAATGGATGGTTTACTACTAAAAATAAGTAATCAAGGATGATAACTGGGGGTACCCCTATTTTGAGAAACACCCAGGTGGAGGTCACCAATTATGGAAAATGATTGGAAACCGAGGATTGGAAATGATGATGGTTGATGATGGCTGATGATGGCTGATGGTTGATGATGGTTGATGATGGTTGATGATGGTTGATGGTTGATGATGGTCGATAATGGTTGATGATGATTATATCATGATGGATGGTTGATGATGGCTCTAATGGAAAATGATGGGAAGCCAAAACATTGGATGCATGCGGCTCCTGATGCTTCTGGTTCCATCCAAATCTGGTTCATGGAGCCATGGGTGCACCGTTGATGCACCGATGTCAACACGATGGCGAGCCTGATACTCCCAGCTCGACCTGTCACCTGTCTCTCATCGTTCCTACTGATTGCTTACCAACCAGTGGCGTTATAAAACAGATCCGCATAGTCAAGTTTGCTGACGGCTCGATGGATTGAAAACAATGCCATTGCCTGATTGTCTTGTCATCCCAATTCATGTCGGCGACCAAAGCTATGATGGACTGCCAAGCCCTTCGATGTGAGCAACCAGCACGGGTCTGTTTTGGTCCTCTTCAAGCTACAAAATATCAAGGAGCTTTGGTTCCTGATGACTACAGAGTGTCATGCCACCATCTGTTTGTTCAACACCCTGCCTTTATACGCGTATCTGCCATAAGATCTAGTTAGTTGTTCTGAATCCATTTTGCCATGTGCACTGTGTACATTACAATCAATTAGATAGATAAATAAATACAGAATACATATTAAAATAAACATAAACCGATTTAACTAACATCAACAAGTAAATCAATAAATCAATACATCAATGAGTAGATAGACAAATAAATCAATAAGTAAACAAATAACAAATACATATACATACATATATACTATTTTACATACATAAATATACATATACGCACATGTATATCTATTCACTTCGTCAGCTGTGGCTCACATGTGTCGCTATATCTGGTTGACCAGCCCATTCAAACACCTCCTGATGGAATTAACCATTGAACCAACCATTAACAACCGCTAAGCCTTGCGCAAGAAAAAAAATCACATGCTGATGCCGGTGTCTATCCTGCCATGTTTGCATCTTCATTGTCTCTGCGGCACCCGGCCGGGCAGGTGGTACAATAAAAACCACCCAGCCCGGAGGCGTAGCACGCCGTAGTTTGACCATGCTTGGCTTCAAACACAGCTTTGGTTGTCTGATATGGGTCTTTCTCAAAATATGGGGCCCTCCAACAAACTTGGTACATTACTTGATGCTTAATAGACTGGATGATAACTGAAGGTGCCCCTATGAGTTGAGAAACAACCATGTTGTCCGATTTTTGATCATGTGCATTGCCAAGAGTACCACCTGTGAATGTTCACACTCCCAGTGTTTCTTGCTCTTCTTATGCCACCTGATTTCGGCGTTCTCTTCAAATTTGCACATCTACCAGGTTGAAACACGATGCATGCCCATGCGTGAGACCGTTGTAGACATGTTGTTGATTGAGGCCTCGCGTGTATACAAAAATGTGCTGATATGATATATTATATATATATATATATACATCTATCTATTTGGGGATCAATATTGTATTATACCGAGCATCAAGAAAAAGTGGGAGCAATTTATCCGGATCATTTGTGTATAATGTTGCATGCAGAAAAGATACCTAGTAACAATTGTACTGACATTTGCCGCGTAATTGGGAACCCGAGGTGGCTTGAGCATCTCTCAGCATATTCACCTCACCGCGCCTAGCACATGGGAAGCTCAAACACACAGAAGGGTCGGACCGTTCGGCCACGAACGCCTAGGAGGGCAGGCTGTAGACATGCAAGCCACCCCTAGCGGCAAAAATAATCTATGACCAACCACCAAACTGTAGATGTTTTGTAATTTCTGAGGATACGTTCAAGGTTTCATTCGAGGGTTCAAATGCAAATTTTATGAGACACATGCGAGTCAACAATACGGTATGAATACGGTATGAGTCCGGTATGAGTGAAAAACAACATGTCATGTGGTTCCTGCACATATGTTCCTGCGTGCACACGGTACCACTGCCAAAAATTGCGTATGCAATTTTAGGATGTTTGTTGCTGGGCTGAACAAGGACGTTTGACTCCAAAAGAGCAACGAATTGTGAACATTTCTGCATGCGCATGTGCAGGCGCATGTGTACATGAATACCTGCATAGTGGCACACGTGGTGCAAAAATTGAAAAATGCAGAAATTGAAACATGCAAATGCACATGTTTGATACGGACACATGAAGATACATGCAAATTTGACGGTATATATAGATATATGAATATATAAATGTAAAAATACATAAATAGATTCATATATACATATATATATTATTTGTAAACATGTTTTTACATGTATGTATGCACAAGAAACCATTTACAACATTAAATATGTCAGCAAATGCACTCATATATGAATATCAACCAAAAATATGTAAACAACAAAAGGGCTACCACTCGGCACTAAAAGTGTTTCCGGCCGCACCAATGCTTGAACACCTCCACCCCCAAAACTGCGACCCTTGATACCCCGGACCCCCAACAAATGCCATCAATACCCGTCATGCCCAAACCAAGAATCCCCAAATGGTTGAAATGGTTCAGGATCAATATGTTTTGCATATTTTACACGTTGTGAGATGTTGTGAGCCATCCATCAAATGCTCATTTTTGCTTTGCTGTGTATGACCCATCCCCCTTGCTACCAACATCTTCCCAAACCAACTGCCACCCCTCCTTCCCCCCATTATACCCTGTGCCTCAGCGAAAAACTACGTTGCAGGAATCCAACCCGCGCAGAGTGGCTTGAACCGACGACCGAAGCAGACCATGTTCAAAACATGGGGTTCCGTCCTGGCAATCTGACTTGCTAATGGAGGGACCAACCCTAAACGCCCTAAATGGTGCATTGGCCCTTGCCTCATTACATTGCCGCAAGGTATCCAGCATAAGGGGATCATAAGGACACCATAACCGTGATCAATCGCAAAAACAATTTTGACGGTTGGCCCAAATTTGAGGTGGGCCCGCTAGTATCGGTGAGTTGATATTAATTTGTTCAGTTCGGCCCAGTGCTCGCTAAATCAAAATGAAGAATCAATTCCTCAAATGCCCCTGGCAAACAGGAGCGCTGGTTGTTGAAAATGATGAACTAAATCATGTGGATCCGATTCAGGTATACCAACGGCCGCCTTGCCACCTGGATGCCCATGACCACGTGAAATGAAATGTTACAACCATCATGGCCAGAATCATAGTTTCATGCCCCCAGTTGTTCTTAAAACATGTGAATTATGGACCCATCTGATCCTGTACAGCGGTGGACCTACCGCGTGGCGCAAGAAAACATGCAACGACATTTGCCATTCGAAAAAATTGGGCCATGCGAAGGCACGGTTGTTTTGCGGCTGGCCCAACTGTAACGATTTGGAAAAAACCCTGCTGGCAAGACCCGAAAACACCGTGAAAAAAATCATCGTAACCCGGAACCAAAAAGTTATTTCAAAAGAAAACAATCGTAGGGTGCCGCTGCGGCGACGTAGCGAGCTCCACAAACGCTAATGCTTACCAGCGCAAGGAATCTTCAACACACAAGCCGCCATTTGCAGCCAGTGTTCCGCCAACCAAGAAATAATCGTCAGTTATCAACCGGTTCCTTTTGCGGTGCATTCATGGGCATTTTGCCTTGGGAAGGAACTTTTTGTGGCAGTCCTGTGACGACCTCGCTTGAAAGATTGCGGGCAGACGACGGAAGGGCTCACAAGACATGTGCCAGAAAGTGGCGCGAACGCACTAGCCACAGACGGCGGCCACCGAAAAACCATGCATCTGGAAACCGCAGCTGAGTCAGCGCTGCACCGCTTGGGTGTGCGCGCTGAAAGCTTCGACTTGTTGTCGGCGCCAGCATCATGTGCAAAGTGTTCCCTGGCTGAAGTGATGCAGGAGAACTCATCCTGAGCGTGCTCCGGTCAAAAGACGGCAAAGCGCTTTCAAGTTTTTCGGACTTCAGGTATGCCGCGGATGCTCGTTGCCAATGCCTCACCGAAGGACTTTCAGAGCCGTCTTCATGTGACTATGCAGAGTAACCATTTGTGGTGGCCTGATTATTAGCGCGTATACGGTATACCCTGATTCATGAAAAGTCTTCGGAGAAGAATTTTCAGGAGAAGAATTTTCACAACATCAATGGCTTTCGCGTTTCCGATCAGTGTTTTTCCTATTCCCCCACCTGTCAGGTGAGGGCTGTTAGATCTTATCAGTGCTGTACTTCCTCCTTCTCCTCTTCCCTCTCCTTCTTGGCCTTCTTCTCTGCCAACTGCCAGTGTCTGAGCTCAAAGGCCACTGTCCCAGCTCAGTGTGCATCTCTGGACCTCAAACGCGAATGTCCGATCTCAGTGAGCACCGCTGGGCCTCAACCGCGAATGTCCGATCTCAGTATGCACCTCTGGACCTCAAGCGCCAATGTCCGATCTCAGTGTGCTGCGCCAGACCTCAACCGCCAATGTCCGATCTTAGTGTGCACCGCTGGAACTCAACAGCCAGTGGCTGCCACATAGACTGCCAGAAAGACTGCCAGAAATATATGCCAGAAGTATTTGCCAAATAGAATGCCCGAATGAATGCCAGAATTAAATGTCAGAGAGAATGCCAGATTCAACCCACACAACCAATGTAACAGCCAAGTGTATGTGTACTTATGTGAGTTGGTCATGCGTGTTGGTTGTGTGGGTTAGTTATGTGAGTTGGTTATGTGAGCTGGTTGTGTGGGTTTGCTTTGTGAATTGGTTGTGCAAGTTGGTTGTGTGAGTTGGTTGTGTGGGTTGGTCATGTGGGTTCGTTGCGCGGGTAGAGAGAGCCTGGTTGACATGCCTTTCAACAACGTATCTCTGTGCCTCATCATGTTAAGGCGTGGTGGGGATCACTCGAAGCAAAGTACTATTGTGTGGGCATTCTTTGTTCAATACTCAGTGCTGCGAATGTTTTTGGTTGTCCCAACTAGGTAGCCAATTCAGTTAGCTACAGAATCAGTCCATACATTAAGAATGTGTTTTTTTTCATCAGTGTTTGAGTTGGGTTCACTATTGAATTGATTGATTGATCACTTAATTATCATTAATCCACCAATACTTGATCTAAATTGACTAACAAATTAAACACACATAGTTAAATTAGTTCATGCATTTAAAGCAGTTTATCAGTTTATCTTTTAATCTGTGCCAACCAATTGATGATTAAATCCCCTAATGCAAGTTTAATGAATATTAATTGATGAATAGGTTCTCATGGAGCTCAATAATGCATCTTGTTTGGTTTATTGATTGCAAGTAGTCAATGGCACCATGTAAAATTGATGAATTTACACCACTTAATTATTTGATAATGAGTGTATAACTATACTGAATAAATGATCTCTTATTAGTGAACTACTATCTATCATTAACTCAACACCTCAATAAACCCAATATTAATCAATGCATAGAATGTCGTGGTACGTAACACTGCAAATTAATTTGGGGCATGGGCCATGGGGGCTTGGTTCCCCTCAATCTATCAATCATATGGTGGTTTCTCAAAATAGGGGTACCCCCAAGTCATCTAGTTATTAGCCATTTATGGTAATAAACCAACCATTTTTGGGGCTCCCTATTTTGAGAAACCACCAACTGCTGAATCAAATAATTTCAGCAACCGATTGATTGTGTCACTTTGCTGCTAATTTGCTTTTGGTTCATCCATAAAATCCGCAGCTTTCCAAAATAATCCATATACTCCCTCAATCTTTTCTGATCAAAAAACAGCTCAAAAGCTATTGTCAAAGGGGGTATCCCAAGGAGCCCGTCAGAAGTGAACGATAGGTTTGCATGGCACGCAATATTGCAAACAATTGGAGGATGGTTGTTTTCAATTCAAATCCAGTTTACATCCTGAGGTACCCTTTCAACAACTTTGGCCCCCATTTTAATCAAAACCCCCCAAAAAAAAACCTTAGAAGTTGAGGGTGGGGTTCCCTTCACACTAATCAGGCTACCGCATGAACATCATTCACATTCATGGCTTATTAGGGACACGCCAAAACCAACTGGAAAGCAGTGACATACCCTACAATTGCAAATGCTTTATGGCTCTTTGGTGAAGTGAAACGGTGGCAGAAGGAAAAGTGAAACGCGAAGTTTGGACTCACACACCGACGAAAACATTCGGAGAAATAGGCATTCAAACTTGTTTTGACTTGTTCTGAACACAAGTTCAAAAGACTGAGATGTGTTGTAACATTTGTCATCACAAGATTGTAACCCCCCCGCAGATTTCCTCCCCAAATCTTGAAGCTTATTTAACCTTAAACCAGTGTTAACGTTAAGGGGCTGGAAGGATTTACAAAACTTTGATAAGCCTTGGTAAGCTTTCATAAAGGCTAGCAATCTCTTAAAGGAAATCGCAAAGGCCTAAGTATTCACTCCCAATTGGGCTGACTCTGACATGACGAATGCACCGCCAAATCACTGAAATTTGTGATGACTCTGATGGCTATGGGTCAATATTGACCAACCAACAATGGTGGATAATGACCAACAAACTATAGGGAAAACAATGGTTAATGATAGGGGAACCAGGGGTACGGGGATTTGACCCACTGCCTGATAGGTGTTTAAGTCAGACATACCCAATGAGAGCGCTCGGTCAGACCGGCGCTGGCAATTGTATTGCTCGAGGCAGAGAGTAAGGACTCAAATCTTGATAAACTGACACATTCTGGCATTGGATGCGACACAAAAGCGGACAAACGTTCTGAACCATTCATGATGCATCTGGGATTCGTCCTGACCCTCTGAACCCTTGCCCTGACATAGATCATGTGACTCCAAAGGCTGAAACATGCTCCGACGTTTAGTTTGCAACAAGGCTGACATATGTTCTAAGATGTGATCTGAGATTTGGCTATGGGTCAATATTAACCAACAATAATAGGGGTTAATAACCAACCAATTTAAAGGGAAACCAATGGTTGATGATGGGGAACCAGGGGTACGGGGTTTTGACCCACAGCCATTTAGATTTGCGAGATTCACTAGATATTTTTTCCTGACACTTGCACCAGCATGCGAACAAATGCATAATGATAAATCAAATAGCTACGTATGAACACAACTAAAAAGCAATGTAATGATAGACACCATTATTCAAACTGTACACACATGTCCGATATTTGTGCAAATTCAAACATGATTTACTGTGTATATAAATGAATATATACATATGTCTGTCTGTCTGACTGTCTGTCTGTCTATCTATCTATCTATCTATCTATCTATCTATCTGTCAATCTATCTATCTATCTAATTATCTATCTATCTACCTATCTGTCTGTCTGTCTGTCTGTCTATCTATCTATCTATCTATCTTTTTTTCTGTCTACAATGTGTATATATATATATATATACATCTTACGTACATAAAAAAAATCATATTCAAAAATATATGCAAATATCTCTCTCTCTCTCTCTTGGTGGGTCCAGGGAATCAACATTTACCGCTTATCGGTCCGGTGTACCCGTTCTGGGGGGCTGATAGAGAGCCTTCCAGAAATCCCGCCTGCCACCCGTAAGCACAGATATATCAACGGTGTGAAACCAAAAGTTTTGGTGCTGAATGGCCTTGGTGAGTGATAGTAGTTTGTCACATATGAATATAACCCTGATGTAATGCTTAGTAGTCATGATTTGTTATAGTCATAGTTGGTGATAGTTATAGTTGTAGCAGTTATAGTTGGTGATAGTAGTCATGATTGGTACTCATGATTCCACAGTCTACTAAAGTCAGCAAAAATCATTTTTGACCTACTGGAATTCCGAATTCTGGACACCCTCATTCGCGTAAGACTCTAAGGATTGATTGCATTTTCGTTTTTTGGTGGGTCAAATACTTGACACTTCCTGGTAGTGGGTCAGCTCTCTCGCAGCTTGTGGGCCACACAGTTGAGGTCCTTTGAAGATACCAACTGAGTGGATGTTCTGCACTTTATTGATCAGTATTCTGCACATGTAAAAAATAGATATACACATACGTAAAAATGTATATATATATATATACAAATTCAGATATACAAAATGAATAGATTAATGTATACACATATGTAATCATACCACATCAGGTGTGTCTGGCGCTTCCACAAGCATATTGACCTGATCATATCACAAAATGGACATCTTGAATGGATGCAAACACTGCCGTTTTGACCATTTTGAGAGGGAACCGACAAACTCACATTGAATCAGTTGTCAAAAGCTGTTCATTGCTGACAGTTTCCGTTTCCAGGAGGGTAATATGTTGGTTTCTGAGAATGGCGGTGGCCCAAAAATTGTTCAATATTCGTCATCTTTACTCATAAAACATCCAATATTTTTGGCTCCCATTTTAAGAAACCCCCCATAATGTAAGAGGCAACCTTCAACCAGAGCTCCCAGAGCTTTCCATCCTCCCTTCGAACCATTTTCAACCCCTGCTTGAATCGGCCACCGGCCACCGGTGACCGGGTCTCTGGTTGCAAAACTGGATGGTCAGCAGCACTGCCCCAAAGATCCAAAACGACATGTACTAATATAGGTAAACCAAACGTTGGCGATAGGTCATATATAGCGATGGTTACCAGAACTCATCAAAGACTATATGTAATTACTGATAATTATTAAATAAATCCGGACTGACTGATGATAAAGTGGGTCATGTATAATGACTGTTTCGTCACATCTACCATTCAACGACACTGGTGAATCACTGGCTTGCAATGGTGGATTTCTCCTGCGTTTTTCTCTATGTTCACTATTGACTATTGTGCAATTGTATTCTCATAGTCAGCAATGGTTGACCGTGGGCAATGCGTCTTGATTGCTTAATTCATGATGATTCAGGACTGGACCCAGCTACTTAACGCCACTCTTCTATTTATCACACAACTGCGTCATTCAATAGGACAACTGCTTGGCGCTGATAAACCATCAATAGGAATCAATCAACCATATTGAGACTGAAAATAGAAAAACAAGCATACTAAAGACCACCAAGCAGAATAATCAGGTATACAAATGTTGATAAACCTACCAGCGCCATTGAATCTCCCCAGTTACTAAAAACCACCAAGCAGAATATATATACAAATCTTGGTAAATCTCCCAGCACCAATCTCCGTCCAAGGTTTGCTCCGCGCCATTGGATCAAACCGTGGCAAGTCAGCCGGTGCTCAGTCCGCGCGTTTGCGAAGCTCCCCCTGAGGCCAATGACATGATCATAGGATCCGTAGGATTTGGTCCAGGAAAATATTCAGGTTTCAGGGGCAACTCCATCATTGATGGAGTTTGTGGGTTCCTGGTCCATTCCCTGTAAATCGATTGGTTGACATGGTGGTTTCTTAAACATAGGGAAAACCCAGAAATGGTGGCTTTATTACTATAGATTCTATAGATGGTTCGTAAAGGATGCTAACTGGGGGTACCCGTATGGCTTGAGAAACCTCCAAGTGGTTGAAGAATCTCAGTTTGAGAAATCGCGAGCTGGCGATTCATCAGCTGATGGCACTCCCAGGAGCTGCGAACGTGAGATGCTGGTGATGGTTGAGGAACAACCAAATGGTTGACACTTATCATTGGTTGGAGAACATGAAGAACCTGTGAATTGTAGCTATGACACCTTGGTGCTGCAAAATGCACAGATCGTTTAATATGGCTGTGGGTCAATACTCTGCTCCCCTGGCTGTTCACATCAACCTGCATAGTCTCACTGTTGGATTGCTCACCTACCAGTCATCGCCTGACCGCCTGAGTCCTGACTGTTGGGTGATGGACTTCAACGCTTTGGGTCGTTGACTTTTAAACATCGAAAAACAACTGGAAGAACTGCCTCCTTGTCATCCTCCTTCTTGCTCTCCATCTTGGTTTCAGGCCTGGCCAGTGGATCCGCGGATCGAAGCGACTGAAACCACGGACGAAACCGCAGTCATTGGGCAACTGAACCCCAAGCTGCATAAATGCTCATATGGCCATGGGTCAATATTAACCAACCAACTAATGGGGGATTTCCACCAACAATAATAGGGAATACAATGGCTCATGATAAGGGAACTAAGGGTACGCGGTTTTGACCCACAGCCATATCATTAAATCTTATATTGATACGGCCCGTGTCGTGAAGGCCTGTGTCCCATACAGAGTGCTTATTCCACAACCATCACGTGGGATGATGTCTGTAATCCCTGTGCCCCCTTGAATAATTGGCCAGAAACTGGAGCGGGGTTAGAGGAGAAACTGTTGGTTTTGGGGCTTCCATCTAGTTTCCTTGAAATGAAACGTTGCATAGATACATCATGATACATCCGCAAGCCACAACCCATGATAGTGAGGCTAAACCGCAACACTTGAGTCCTCCCTCGTCCACAATGTCAATTAGCATCAGGATAAGTGTTATAATCTAGTGGGCATCACCTATAGCAGCACATGATTCTCATTCTAGCAAAGTTCTGAATTTGTCGCTACAAAAGTAACATACATCGTGATACCCTTGGATTATCCTATATGATTGACTCAATAACCAACCTCTAACATTCATCATGTTAACCCGGGATGGATTCTTGAAACCTAGACCGTTAAACAAACAATCAACCGAACAACTGACCCGCCCGCAAATTCCGTCTCACTCACAGCATATCCCTCAAAATGAACTACAAATTATCACGTCCATAATGTACGCATCCTACCAATGGTTGGCTTCCTCAACATGATTGGTTTTGGGGCTGATCAAGGGAATATAGGAATACTGATCCATTTGACATTTAGATATAGATGTATATGTATCTATACCTATACTTATGTAAATACATAGATGTACACATATTTATGTACATCTATAATCATTTGTGTTGGTCGCACCTATCCCTTTGTAGTCGGTACCCCCAAAAAAGTGGCTGCTTGCCCAAGAAAGAGATCATAGATAGGTATCTCAATCATGTGAAATAGGGTCCCTGGCTCCCCACTCACTACCACGATTTTTATTTCGTTGTTGGAAATGTTCCCCTACCCCTTGTTGACGATTCTTGTCAACCATTCTGATTCATGTAGATAAATAAATATATAAATGAATATATATATATATATACAAATATAATGCTAGATATATAATGATAACATCTTCCAAATGGTCTCTAATCACTATTACTTTGTAATCATTATATGTGTCATCAAGCAGCAATAAAAACACAACACTCTGGGATGACACAAACTCATGAGGTATATTACCCGTTGGCAATGAACAGGCATCAAAGAACTACAGAGTGCTTCTTCCCTCATGGTAGATTGGTAGACTGATAAATATGGTGGTTTCTGAAAATAGGGGTACCCCCAAATCATCCATTGTTAACCATTTATAGCAATAAATCAACTATTTGGTGTGGCTATGGGTAAATAACAAGCATCCAAAAAGGAGGTCGGTGAACATCACATCAGTGGAATCTTCACGAGGGGCACTGGGTTTTGTTCTACCGCCACGTGCATGTAGCCGCGTAGCCATGGAAAAACTAGTCAAAGCGCATATATACTCCCCTACAAATAAAGGAACACAGAATATACACAGGAAGTACCTTTACAGATTAAACAGTAAAGACGTGTTTGTTGGATATACTCTATACATACTTTGATGATATACCATCATGCAGAGAAATATGATATATCATGATGATGTACTAAAAAACATAGCATCAAATATGTTGTTATCACATCTTACCACGAGTTGTATAACTGTGATATCAAAGATCTCCTGCCAAAAATCTCGGCCAGGCGACGCTTTGCCCTCTTTGGACTCGGCCATCAGCTGCTTGGAGAACCTGCGAAGACGCTGATCACGAACAAGGGTCTTTCTCAAAATAGGGGACCCTTAAATCACCCATTAATATCCATTGTGAATCATAAACCAACCATTTTTGGGTACTCCTATTTTGAGAAACCACCAAATGGGGGTGCCCCCAAATCATCCAATATTAGTCATACCTAATCATGAACCAACCAGTTATATCGACTAGTTATAGTAATAATCTATTTAAAATCAACAACCATTAACATGTATCATGTATCAACTAGTTCTAGTAGTGAACCAGCCATAGGAAACCACCACGTGGTGCCAAGAAATACGCACAGTGTGCAGGTTGAAACAGCCACACGCGTAGTATTGGGCCTAGTATTGGTATTTGGTATAAAACATGGCATATGTGTGCGTGATCATGCGTGTGAACCTGTGTCCATTCACCAAATTAGGAATCTAATCTAACATTGGTCATTCATGGCTGAACATAGCCCAATACGCAGGGAAAAACGCTAACAAGGACTGGTATCTCGCAAAATGTTCAATCTTTAATCCAATGACCAGTTGCCTTTTAAACGCCCCGTTGATCATTGTTCCCAGAAGCCTTGCTTTAAAGGTTATCATCTCATACGAGACTTCATGTTTACCAGGCAGCCGTAGTAGACTGACATGACAACAACTGCCACTTGATTTCACAAAAAAAACGCAAATTTGCATTTGTCCATAGCCATGATATTGCTAACATATATACTAACCATCTAAGTCGATAACCACCCGTTATGGAAATCTACTAGTACATGTTGGATGGGAAGTACGGAAAGCTACTAGTTGTACCACCCAAAGTACCAACATAACAATCGTTATTCAACCGGAAACCAACCGGCAGCTTGGGGTACACCATGGTGAATTGGCCAAGCCATGTGTGCGGTTGCTTTTATTCGTACAAGATCCTTTTGCGGTAGTTTGAAGGGCGGACCCGGCCTCGTTCAGTTAAAAAAGACAATGAAGACTGGCCAACGCTATTTTAGGGCATCCCGTTCAATTATTCATCAAATGAACAATTGATTGACATCAAATTATACATCAAACAGATCTCGTTCGGATGGGAGAACCCATCTCGTTTACAAGCTGACTATTGATGCGAAAAAAAATAGTGCAAGCCCCCTACTTGGAATGAATTGCACAAAAAAAACGGTTGCTCATGTGGCTGTGGGGTTCACCCTTAGTCCCGCTGGTTCCCCCTCATATACCAGCCAGTTTTCCCTATAACAAATGGTTGTTATTAATAGTTGGACAATATGTTGTACCAATTGGTTGGTTAATATAGCTGGGTGAATATTTTACCTAAAAACAAATGGGGGACAGTAACAACCATTATTGGTTGGTTAACTGCTTGACCCATAGCCATGTATGGCTGGCATATTCCCTACTATTGTTGGTTGTTCTACCCTATCATGAACCATTAACCAGCTAGCTAACCATTGGTTGGTTGGTTAACTGCTTAACCCAGCTCGCCATGTGTAGCTCAGGTCGACCAAACTCTGGGTTCCCGAACTCGCTAGCCTGTTGGGCCTGGCGGATGTGCAGGGCGAGCCGGTCAGTGGTCACCAGCTTCCCATGGATTCGTGATGGGGTTAGTTCAGCTACCGAACATAGGGCCGTAACTAACCAAGGTTACAACCCGAGTTGCACATCCAAGTGCTATGGGGGGTTCTTGAATCTGGGAACATCAAATATTTATGGGATGATAATGGTTGATAGTGGGGGATGCTCACCAACAATAGTGGTTAAACCACTACTTTATGGGTTTTCTTAATTAATTGGGATCACAAATATGGGTGTATTAATGTAATGCATGAATAAATTGGATGAGAAACGGGGTACCCCTATGAATTGAGGAACGACCACGCGGTTCATAGAGATCGATAGGGAACAGAAGCGCAACTAAACAGTTGGAATTGGAAATTGGCGATGACATAATCGCGGATAAATGGTATACGATTTACCACTAATCAGTACCAACTGATTCGTGGTTCATATATCCACAATGGTAAAACAGAAAAGGGCCATGAGAACTGGTGATAATCGTAGACACAGGCAATGAAGTTTAGCGACAAACAGGAGCGAAAGGACTACTGACGCTGGAAAAACATTCATGATGTTTGATATCCAACATGTCATAGTAACAGCCACTGCTGGGCCTTTCCTGAACAATGTTGGGCATCAACTTGAGAAATCCCAGGCTACGCTAGCCGATATATACAACAACCAGTAGATACCTTGAATTTCCTGGTTTCCCACCAGTGCACATGAGATGATGATGGCCATGGGTGCTTCGGCCCTCTGGACCTGAAGTTTATAGTTGCTTAGGTTAAAGGATGGTTCAAAGTGGCTGATTGCCACCAGCACCAAGGCCACAAGCTCCGCACCGCTTTCTACCTTTCATGGTGATGAAGGATCTACGTTTACAAAGTGTAGAGGCAATCATGTATCATGTTGTGGACCCCACTGTAACCTACAACCTGGGTATCCTTGGTGTATCAAGTAATAAGCAGGGCATCACAAAGTGGTTGGTATTTCTATTGAGTATGATTTAACATGTTTATCTAATTTGCAATCTTTTTCTTCAGAAACGAACAAAGATATTTGGACCCGACTGCATGTACATTGACTGTCAAAATACGGCAACCTTTGATGCAACATAAAATTTACCAACTTCCTAGCCTCGCAAGTGGTGTGCTTCAACAACTAAATCCCATATCCATCGTGTCCACGAGTCCATATCTAATATATATATATATATATATATCAATATCTAAAATATTGTTTGTACTTTGGTAAATGTTTCAAGGCGCATATTTGACATATGTTTGTATAGTTGAGTATGGCACAAACAGTACAGGCTAACCCAATTTGGCATGTGTGAGGTGGTCGATGACCTGCACCACATGGTGTGTCTATGGCCATGGTGTGCCCTGATGGGTTGCCTTACCCGTACCACAATCATAACTTGGGATGGCACTCGTTCACTAGGCAAGTTGCACCAAGTTGCGGTACCAATATATACCTGCATTACTTCCCCACAAAACGGATACTGTATAACGAATGCATTCAAATACGCTGAATGAGGAAAAATAAACTATTCACCCATCCTAAGCTTCCACAATTTTCAATCTGGCAAAAAAAAATCCAGTAACCATTACAACTGACGAAAAACTCCCAGATACTCCAAGTAACAAACATGTCGAAAGACCATCCCCAGGTGTGGCTACCAGTTGCTGCTCTGCATCCCAGAAATGCCATCGCCCCTTGGTTTCTGCCCCGCTGCCTGGCGCTTCATTACATCTCTATCGACCTCCAGCTTCGCGCATCGCCTGAACTCGCTGGCACCGGATGGAAAAACCTGAATGAATCAAAAACAAAATCACAGCCCTCAGGGTCGACTTTAAAGTTTATGGTTTTGGGGATTGCAGTTTATGGTCTTAGGGTTGAGTTTCGGGAATATGCCTTTATGTTGAGCTTAGGGTTAAAAGTCTTATACAGGGTTGAATTTAGTAGGTTTTATGGTCCTAGGGTTGAGTTTCGGAATTATGGTTTTACGTTGAGTTTAAGGTTTTGGTTTTACGGTTGAATTGGGTTTTTGGTTTTAGGATTGAGTTTAAGAGGGCAAAGAACCGCATAATATACATGTATTGATTTGTTTAAACTTACTCCGCGCCACCCGCCCGAAATACTCTCTATTCATTACACAATTTCCATTCTTCATTTTTCCACTTGTTGCCGTCTCTCTCTCTTTCCTCCATACTTGAACCAAAGCTATCTGGTTTTCAGAACCTTGTGGCCAGAGGTGTTGTGTTGTAATGCACACCGAAGGCACAAGCCACGTTTTAAACGTTTTGACAAAACAATAATTTGCAACCGTATCTGATGCAAAATCTGTTAAGAACCATCAGTGGAAAAAAGCGCGGCATTGCAAGAGGCACTGGAGCATAAAAAACTACAACAGCCGTAGCGTACACTCAGTCCAGGCCACCGCAAAGAGAAAGGGTGAGTGGAACAAAAAAAATGACTTTGTAATTAGCAAACTATGTTTTTCAATTTTTCAATGCATTTCTTGGAACAAAAACCCTTGAGATGACATGGTGTTTGCAGGGTTTCTTGCGAACATTTCAACAGTAAAGTGTTTCGCAAAAATTATCAAACAGATGTTTCTTGTGCACATTTTATTGCGGGAGTTTCAAAAGGCTGTTTATTTTGTGCATGTTTTTGTTCGGAAAATTTCCCTAAACTATCAAACACTTGAAAGTTGTGAGCCTAATGCTGTAGAAAACAAAAATTGTTTGAAGTTCCCAGAAGCTTTGCCCGCAAAGGGGGGCGCCGTTCTGGAATGACGGTCTCTTTAAATATGAAACATGCGCTTGAAAGAGAGAGAGAGATGTATATATATATATATACATAATGTTTATCCGTTCATGAAAATGGAACGTCTCAAGCTCTTGGCAGGCTGTCTCTTTCGTGTTTCCCTTCATAAAAATGGAAACACGTAAACTTTTGGCAAGCTGTTTCCCTACTGTTTCATTCATACAATTTGTGGTTTTAGGGTTGATTTTCAGGGTTCATGGTTTCAGGGATTTTAGGGCGTTTGGTTTTAGGGTTGATTCCTTCCATCCTTCCTTCCTCCCTTTCTTCCTTTCCTGCTGCCCTCCTATCAAAATGTGTTTTTTTGATGCATCTCCCCTCGCCGTGGCCGAAGCTAGCGATTGGGGGAAGGAGCAGCGTTTAGCAGTTGCAAAGGTTCCTTGTTGCCATATGGTGTCATGGTGATGGCAGGTCAAACCCAAGTCCCCGCAACAATCTTTCACCACTCGTGCACTGAGTAGTAAAATGCTGTTGAGATGTGGTTGTGGGTCAAAATTGGGTACCCCCAAAACCATTGGCTGATAGATTTCCATTATAAATGGCCATATCGGGGGTTAATAATTTTGACCGATACCCATGTGTATCCAGCCATGTTTGGTGACATTTGGTAATCATTGATCTTTGATGATCTTTGGATGGGCATCAGCAACAGCAGCCCTCAGCAGTCTTCCTGATGTTCTCCGGCGTGCGCCACCAAGAAGAATCATCAGCGTCAATTTCACTCTGGTTCGTTCACACAGAAATTAGGGGTATGACCCCCAGGGGCGCCACCCTGACGACCACTTGCACTTCTTGGCTGTGATCCAATGTGAAATCCAAGCACATCTCAGTTGTTTCCATTTCGCCCTGAGTCTCTGACCCAGTAATCACGTGCAACGACTGGATGGCCTGTCCATGAGAAACATTGGGGGGGAGCCATTGCGTGGGCTATGCACTACCATGGCTACATGACCAAGCCAGTGTGGTCTGCTCGAAGCGGTTGAAATTGAGAAGCTGACTTCACTTGATGCCATCCACTCACTTGAAGTCAAGTACTTGGTCTTCAAAATTGGAATCATACAAACAAATGGCTGGTTTCATCAGCTCAGCTGAAGTCAAATGGTTGGTTTTCATCATCAAGCAAACACACTGGTAAAGTCGTGGTGACTTTGGGCTCACAGTATTCGAGAACAACGAAACAGACACGTATCTCAAAAAAGAACTCAATATCTAACTCATATATATATAGGTTCCATTACCGTTAATTAATGCGCTCAGATCAAGAAATAGATACATATAACATCATATTACATATAACATCATATTCATATAACCCATATTTATCTACAACACATAACCCAAATTTATATACATTAATGTCTACTAATGTACTCTGTGAACTTAGTGCTGCTATTCTTTAGATTCATACGCTGCATCCAACTGCGGAACACCCACCCCGCCATCATGGCAGCCAGATTCAGGGCCAACACCAAAGCGCCCTCCTGGAGCAGGGGCAGCGAAATGACAGGAGAACCTGTTGCAAAGCCGTGGTGAAGCCTGGCTGGTTGGTTTGGTGATTCCAAGGCCCAGATCTGGATATATCTGGATATATCCCCCCATGATGGAGGTTGTACCGACAATGCGAGAATACCTCCCACGCAATATGACCGGTGAGTGCTTTGAAAGCTTGCAAAAAAGCAGTTGTCAACCAACCTGCCATCCCTAAGCCTTCCTCTATGTGGGAAAACAAGAAGTGATTCAAAACACCAACTGGACACAGGATGAGAAAATTCCATAAATCATGGGCACCCACCAAGCATCCCAAGTCATTTTTAGGCAAACCATCAGGAGGTGCCAGCCGTCACAGCTGCCCCAGTCCTTGGCAGCATATGCCTGGCAAAAAAAACTCATGGCCCATGTGAGATCCATGATCGAACAACAACAACAACAACAACAACAACAACAACAACAACAACAACACCAACAGCAGCAGCAGCAGCAGCAGCAGCAGCAGCAGCAGCAGGAGGCAGCAGCAGCAGCAGCAGCAGCAGCAGCAGCAGCAGCAGCAGCAGCAGCAGCAGCAGCAGCAACAATCTATTGGTGAGAAAAACAATAGTGAATAATTTGGGCCAATGGCTAACAAAGCACAAGAGGAAACCATGGTAATTTGGCTGGTTGGGGGTCTCGATCCCTATGACAAATATTAGTCGACCAACCCTTTGCTAATGAGTACTGGTGAAAATAATGTTTGAACCACTAACCAGCAACAACAACAGAGCCTTATTTCTTACAATGACATACTTAGGTTGCGATTGACCAACCCCAAAAAATAGTGTGGAAACATCTTTCTCCTTGTGAAATTCCAACTTGATTGTTCAACGATGTTTGACCACAGTGAAGTAAGGAAATGTGGAGGGCTAGTTTTGATACTTAATGTTGGACCATCTCAGTGACTATTTTTGGTGAATGGTTCGATTATTATGAACTAGTCACTATAAACGATGAACAATTCATCATAAACAACCATGGAACCATTTAAAACTACAATATATTAATAACAACTAACAATCATCGACTATAAAAGAACCTTAATTAACCATTGAAAACACTCAGAGCCATTGAATAGCCTTTAAAAGCCATTGACACCCGTGGGCTTATGAGTTGTAGCTCCCATTCACGAGCTTCTTAACCCCCTCAGATCCACCACGAAGCACCAAGTGCACCTCAAACATCTGTGCGGTTTGCATGTCGCTGGAACCAGCCGCTGTTCCTAGCAGGTGAGGCCATCAAGGCAAGATGGCTGGTGAGAAGCTTGAGCCTGTGATGGTGGATGGTTGCACCCACCTTGTTAGGGGATAAGAAGCAACATCCATCTAACAAGGTCGTTGCAACCATCCCCCAGCAACAAATATGGAGGATACAACAAATACAGATATCCACACACCTTCTTAGGGGAGGGATGGTAGAGCAACAAATTGGAGGATGAGGTGTGTGGAGGATGAAGGATGAGAATGTGTAGCCCGTCTTGATGGTGTATCCACACCATTGCCTTGCTTCTTAGCCCCTCATAAATCAATTGGTTCCTCTTCCTATCCTAAGGGCCCCGTCTTCAGATCATCACCAGAGGAGGTAAAGCATCTCGAGCAAACCTCGGAGGGTACCAGCTCAGCCGCCTGGCTTGAAGACGTTCCGAACGCAATCCAAACCTGAGGATATCGGCTGAGCATTGAATGACTCCCAAAGTTGCTTGGTTGAAATACCTATCTTTGTTGCTGATGGTAGATCCAATACATGGTGAATGATGGTTATATAATAATGGTCAATTAATGGTTAATGATAGGTAACTTGTGTGACAGTTAGCCAAATAATCAATTACCAATAATGGTCGAGAAAGATGGATGTATAATTATAGGGATGATGACCGATAAAGTCCTTTGTGTGACAAGTAGCTAAATAAGCACCTCCAACAACCTAAACATCACGATTTGTTGTTCCCCGACTTACTCTAAATTGTCCACAAAGGGCTTCAGTGTTGGAATATATTGGATACGGGTAACAGTAACAATGACCACTTGGGCTCACTTGGGGATGGTAGGGTGCTACAAATGGGGGAGTGCAATTTTACCACAATTGGAAAAAGTTTCTCGGGAATGGTCTTTGGAAAGCAACGCCTGTATTTGCTACCAGGGTGCCTTCACATATATTGTATACATAAAAACGAGGATGTAGTTGTATTTAAATCTGAATAAATAGATGTAGATACAACATTCATACATGTACAAAAAGCAAATACATGGATGTCAAATACATGGATGTGTATGACATTTCATTATGGGTAATCATTAGTATATAGATATGTTTAATTATGTCTTTTATATGAAATACATGTGTATATATATATATATTATCAAAGGAAGTTTCGATACGAAAGTTCCGTGTTACGAACAACCGCAATGACTACTGCAACTGATGGCTAATGCAACAGATGTCTAGAGCCAGAGAAGCCTAGAGCAAGAGATGTCTAGAGCAAGAGATGTCTGAAGCAAGAGATGTCTGAAGCAAGAGATGTCTAGAGCAAGAGATGTCTGAAGCAAGATGTCTGAAGCAAGATGTCCGAAGCAAGAGATGTCTGAAGCAAGAGATGTCTAGAGTAAGAGATGTCTGAAGCAAGAGATGTCTGAAGCAAGAAATGTCTGAAGCAAGAGATGTCTGAAGCAAGAGATGTCTGAAGCAAGAGATGTCTAGAGCAAGAGATGTCTGAAGCAAGAGATGTCTGAAGCAAGAGATGTCTGAAGCAAGAGATGTCTGAAGCAAGAGATGTCTGAAGCAAGAGATGTCTGAAGCAAGAGATGTCTGAAGCAAGAGATGTCTGAAGCAAGAGATGTCTAGAGCAAGAGATGTCTGAAGCAAGAGATGTCTGAAGCAAGAGATGTCTGAAGCAAGAGACGTCTGAAGCAAGAGACGTCTGAAGCAAGAGATGTC
>VSDK01006142.1:572954-609407 GCA_009767595.1 Symbiodinium kawagutii | reverse complement strand
TGTTGGTGGTTTTGCGCTGGTGGTTTTTCTGTGGTGGTGTTGTGTGGTGGTTTTGGTGTGGTGGCTTGTTGGTGGTTTTGCGTTGGTGGTTTTGTGTTGGTGGTTTTGCGTTGGTGGTTTTGCGTTGGTGGTTTTGCGTTGGTGGTTTTGTGTTGGTGGCTTTGTGTGGTGGTCTTGTTTTGCTGGTTTTGTGCTGGTGGTTTTGTGTGGTGGTTTTGTCGCGCAACAGGAAGCACAATTTTTTGAAAGAACCATTCCAACAAACTATAGGCACTTTTGCCTCTGAATTATAGGCCGCCGTTTTCTTTGATCTTATAGTGGTTGACCTTGGGAAACTTCCGCCCCCGGCTTGCCCGGGTACTACTGGTATGTTTTCCCTCGGCCCCACCATCTTCATTACAAATACTTTGGGCTGTGGACCTTTCATTTGCGGCTCAGTTTTGCAGTTCATTTTTAACGCGCACACAGCCCACCCACCGGAGCCAACCGTGATAGAAGCTCCCTGTTTGGCAATGACCAAGTGGTGGTTTTTCAAAGTAGGGGACCTCCAAAATGGATGGTCTAATAATTAACATTGGATGATTTAGGGGTACCCTCATTTTGACAAACCAGGAAGTATTCATCAACGACAATGTAAGGACTGGGATCTTGATTTTCTAGTTGCGCCCTTCGGGACCAAGGAGCAAAGCACCAGCATCACGCACCAAACTATCTTCATGATGCCTCAGCTGCATTGTCGATGTTGCATGCAGTTGTGCCATGTCAAGACTTAAGTCCTTCACATCGCTAAGTCAGATTTAGCCAATACTGAGACACATGTCAACCTGTATGGTATGGGTCAACGAGCGACAGTAGGTGGTTGAACATCCCAACAAGGAAGACATATCATAGTTCATTCTTGCGATAGCTGGCTGCCAGGTATTGAAGTTGTAGATTGATTTCCCTGTAAATGCCTTGAAACAGTGTGATCAGGTCAACAACAGATGACAAAGTTCACCAAGAATCATGCAATCCGTGGTCAAGTGGCAAGAAGCCACTGGCGTCACTTGTGCTGCTTGGATAGGATCTAGGCTGTGGCTGGTTGTAGCATATCCATGCTGAGGGATCTGAAAAAAAATGCCGTTAAACAAAGCGGTCAGTACGCAAATCTCCCTAATCCCCAGACAACCCCTGAACCAACAGCTGAACAACGCGCCAGTGGCAGGTTTATTGCCATCTTAAAGCTGCCACACGAGTCAGCGATTTCATCCCACAGCATGTCTGGGATTCCTACAGGTTGAACTCTATTGCGAATCATATCAGTTAAATATCTACAAATATCTATATATATATATATAAAATACATATTGAAATTAATTAATCTATATTTATATATACTTTATACAATATCCATTGTACACCCTGACACCTACTGATAAACCTGTCTGCTGATCGGAGTAGCTACACATCTTATGATTTGTCACAACCAAGACGCGTCCTCGTTACCACTTGTTTTGTCGGGCTGGGTTCCCTGGCTGCAAACAGGAGTGTCAACAAAGATGCCGGTCACGCCATGAACGGCAGCCTGCAAGCTGTTCGGGGACTGTACAATCCCATGGCTTAGGAAGCTGGGGAGCTGGATATCCACCAAGGCCGTAGATGGTTTACCTAGCAAGGGAATGGCAATCGTGGACCAAAGCGTGGGCGCACCCATGGTTGATATTATGGGTTCATTGTAGGCAGTAAATGAGCCACGGCTATGGTCTAGTAGCGATTAAAAACCAAATGTTGGTCTGTTAATTATGTGCTTCTATCAGCGAACTTCATTGATGAGCAACACAAATGTTCGTCAAACAGCGTTGACGCAGTCAGTGATACTAGGGCGAGCAACAATCAAAAGCAACATGTCCCTTGGTCTCCATCGTGTCGATGTAGAAGATGTCGGTGGCTACGGCATCGTTGAAGTCCAAGACCGAGCTGACTTTGGTCACTCGGTGCGGCGGCCATGCAAGCTTCAAACGCGTCAAACACTTCCGCCGCACTTTGGAAGCTCCCCGCACGGACAAATGCCGAATGAGATCTCGGTTCGGCGGATGCCCAAGGTTCTGGTGAAGCCTCCTCAAAACAGTCTGCGAAGTCGAATATGGCTAATCAAATTTTCAGAACGCCAAAAGGTGGTTGATAAGCTGGTACCCCATGGAAAGCAACGTACCGCAACAGCTGAGCAGTAACCACGCTTGTCATTGCGGTCTGTGTGCATCTTGGAGATTCTCAGTGTTGCAATTCCGGACAGTCAGGGTCAGCAAATGTGGTTAACACACAACTTCACACAACTGAACTGGACCATCAGGATCCACAAATCTTAGATTTGGTTGGTGGGTCAATGGTTTTTGATGCCAACGGCTAGGCTTGGCACATTCGTGGCAGTGGGTGTTCAAGCTGAACAGGTCTTCACAACACTTGAACCAAAGAAGTCAATATCTTAAGGAGTTTGCACTGAAACACGTACGCCTGCCATGAAAGGCCATGCGGCCATATGCCACTGTAATCTTCCAATCGCTTTGGAACCTGACTGGTTCGGATCTTTCCATACGTGATTAAACTTCTTGTCTTTGTCCCCCGCTCCATCAGGAACCATCGTCCAAGGTTGGCTTCACCTCATACTTATGAAGCTAAAATGGTGTAATTACCTTTCACGTGAGATGGGGTACCTCCCCTCCCAAGGGGGGATGGTTTGGATAACTATAGGGATCCTAACCTCAACGTGGTTTCAAAGTCGTGGAGTGATGCTTCTGCTGAGCGTTTCCATTTGACACTCCTCGGATTTGCCCTCCAATCAACTCAAACAGTAATGGTCTATGATGGTCGTTGATGAAGGCAGCCACCAGAATTTCTCCAGAATCCCACCATCTCAGGATGACCATTCCCATAGAACCCCCAGGGATTCTGCCCGCCGCCATGCTTCGACCCTGCCTGCATGCTGCTTCCAAGGTGAACCACCTGAAGGTTGGACCGGCTGGGTGATGCATCGACCATGGTTACGTCGACCATATACTTCTGATCTATAGCTAGGGGGCAACATCAACCATGTATAGATAAAGCTTGTATACATGGTTGGTGCTTACCCCTGTTCTGCTTATCCATATTGTGGTGTTGTTGGTGATGCGGAAAGCATAATGTTGATGGTAGTAGGAAGCAGTTCAGAGTCATTGGAACGCCGTACGGAACCTACAGCTCATGTACTGCGGACAAACAACCATTTGGGGCTTTCTGAAAATAGAGGACCCCCAAACTGGTTGATGTATTGGTGATACATCGCATGAACAGGCTTGTAACCGCAAGAAGTAGTGGTCTCTCTAAAATGTACAAGCAACGACACAGTCAACGAAGAACACCATACTGCTACAGGGCGTCACAATACCCCTTCCAGTTACCATTAAAACAAATAACTGACCCCAAACAGCAATGGTAGAAACCAGCTGGTTACCTACTATAGAGGTAATTGGAAGGGTAGGGATAGCTACACGATTTGGTGCTTCCAAATCGTGGCCTTCTCAATTGCTTCAATTCAGGTAGTAGAACCAGCTGCTCGAATCTCTTTGATAAGTGAACAAGCAGCTGCTTGGTGGTTGAACCATTCCTATGAAAAATATGAGTCAACCAACCATCTCTTAATGATATTTACTACGGAAAATCAAAAATGCTTGAAACTACCAACCAGCCAGGTTTTTGATGCTCCAACCCAAGGTCAAGTTATCTCGGCACTTCTCGGTGACAACTGTTGCTTGATGTCTTCTCACTGCGCGGAAACATATCGTTTGATCCGTGCAAGGTGAGCAACCGAATGGTTGCATCCGAACTTTCATTACATGAAAAGATGTAAATGGATGTTTTGACATATGAGATACACTATAATTCAGCTATATGATGAACATGAATATGCCTTGAACATGTTGAAAGTATTCCATGATCCATTGTTGTACTCAAAACGCCAAACTGAAAAATGCGGTCCCTCTGGAAACGCCTGAGCCTTCCATCGGTGACCCTGGGACCAAATGACGAAGCTAGGCTTCCTCACTGCCGCATACTGTGCAGCAAGAATTGGTAGCCACAGCAGCAGGGGCCAATAGGCCAAACCTCGGTTCGACAGCGCACGCGCGGGATTCCATGCAGTTGTCCCATGTTCACATATGTTCAGCACACGCCATGAATCAGTCACTTGCCGAATTTATGCTGGACCTGAAACTTTTAAACATGTATCAGGATCAGCCGAGATATCACTTCCATAGAATTGAACATGGAGCAAGTACTCCACGTACCAGTATTGAATTCCGCCTTCATTCTACATGTACATAGGGCTTGCAAGTGATCATGATAGCAGCCCTATTCCAAGACTGCACCAATTGTACCCAGCTCAGCATCAGGCCCAACATTGGCACCATGTTGACAGGGCGGCAACGTGGCCAAAGAAAAACTCTTCCTCCCGATATCAGGTGAACCCATGGAACCAGTGGTTTCTGCTAATTAGAAATGTGCTGTCCATCGCTTTGAATCATTTGCAGGTATCCAATCATGCATCATACTTACACTAATGCTGCTTTAGTTTGCTTGAGCATGTTTCTGGAATTTCTGGTGTGCATGTTTGTTTAAGTCCAACGGACTGAGTATTTGCTGGGTTGGTTGCACTTTTCTACAATGTGGCTTTGTGACCCACAGGCTGCAGCGACACAGCAAACGCAAAGGAAGAAAACAAAATACACCATATGGTGGATTTACCTACATGTGCATCAATTAATCCGCCATTTACAAAGCTTCAACGCCCAAAAGGCTTCAGCACCTCCTCGTCGGAAAGTTCGAGCGCACGCCCGCTGGTAGAATCATCTATCATGGACAATTACCCTGGGTGAACCATCTCTAGCATTCCTGGCCAGTTGTTTTGCCACACGAATCAAAGGGTGGATATGTTCTTTGCTGCACCCTGAAGTTTCCTTCAAGATTGAATGTTCTGTATGAACCTACGGAGCCAAAATCGCTGCTTTCCCTGCCAAGATCAACGCAAGCGGCCTTTTCACAGTTGCACTAGCGACTCAAAACCCGGTAGTGGCGCTACACAAGCGCGTCGTGTTGCTGTGCGCAACGTTGCGGTGTTTGTGAAACTGAACCCCAAGTCCAGGAGAGGAAGCCTGAGTAGGACTAGCAACAAACAACGCATCAGGGGCTTCCACCGCGTAGATAATACTTGATGGGTGATCATGACAAATGGAAAGTGGTGATACTGGTTGACTTCAAAGATCGCAAAACCGCTCAAGAAGCCTCTGATTTGATCTACGTGTGGTCGAAGACATCAACTGTCTGTCTTCGGGTTTGTTCATGAATCGCGGTGTCCACTTCATGCAGCTCAAGGTTGGTCCAATGCGGTTCCATGTTTGAAAACATCATTTTGAGGGTCCAATGGGGAAAAAATCCTAATTGTACTAGGGATCGACCCCTAAACCTCAAAATCAAAATTATCATCTTCAGGTGGCAAGCCACCATATTTGTTGGGACCCAGGCAATCTATGGACAATCCCAAATCATTGATCACGAGCAGCAGCAAATGATTCACGGTCATCAACCATTACACCCAGATCATCAACCACTGGTGATAGATAAATATTGAACTCAAAAACACATGATTATATAAATAATTGAAGACAATTTGGACACTTGAACTTATCTCAAACATTATACACACTGATGAAGCATGATCTTCATTTTTGGAACTATGATCGTCATTCAAATTAACCATTTCTATAACTCTTTGGTCAACGGCTTATCCAAGTTGACTTATTGATACTATATATGGTTCTTTTGATCAATAGTTGCCATCAATAATTGAGCATCAATTACACATCATCACCATTGCCGCAATCTCTGGCTCTCGCTCCCGCAAATCGCACTCTGTTGATCCGATCACTGACCAGCCTGCAGCAAGCGGTGCAGCGGCCATTGAGAGCATCTGCTCACATGAAACGGAAGCAGCTGCAAAAATACAACCGACAAATCATGTTGCCAGGACCTTGACATGAAAACACGTAGAATATATGGTGCATGTTTGCTTGTAATAATCTTGATTAGTGCTGGTCAATTCCCTTTAGTCTAGTGATGGTCAAACATATTCAAACATAGCAAATTCAAGTATTTCACAGACATGACGATCAACGAAGGAAGAGTTGCGCACAAAGGAAGAACAGTTTCAGAGTATCAATTCCAAACGCGATGCAACATGCACAATCACAACGACTGGTGAAACGATGAAACCCCGTGATGAGACCGTAGGGTCGCTACAGGGATCAGCACCCCAACGAGCTTACCAACGAGGGGACTCTGCTCACCGGGTCGCGGGCCTTGTGTCTTTTTGCCGTTGGATCTGCCTGTCACATGGGGATACAGCTATGGATCAAAAGCATCTACTGGTTGGTGGTTTCAACTGAAAAATATGAGTCAACCAACCAATTGTTAATCAACCACCAACCAATTGTTAACCCTATGCAAAATATTAGTCAACCAACTAGGGAAAATAAACAATTTCAATCAAACCACCAACCAAATGTACCTCCGACCAGTTCCCACACTTCGGAACAGAATACACGAGTCAATCAGTAGTCTTTGTTGGGATGCCACATACCTGTTCATGATACATGGTTGGTATGTGGCATTCGCTGGATCAACCAGGGGTGGCTCGCTTCATCCAGGGTTGGCATTGGCTTTGATCCTTGGTCTTGTTTGATTTGTAATACCCTCTGATAAACTAACATGGCAGTGGAAAATCCACCAGTTATAGCTGATTTCCCAGGGTTGCCCTAGAAAAATGGTGATTTTCCATTGCTATGTTAGTTTACCGGAGTGTATGCCTTTTGGTTCAGCAAGCCATCATTTGGTAACTGCTTTCCAGCTGTAGATGGGTTAACATCCCAAATCTTCATCCAATATGAACCATCTAATCTCAAGGGTTAACATTCAGCAAGGGCCACGTTAAAAGCATCTATTTAACTTAACCATTTCACAGCTGATTTTAAACCATGAATACAGTAGTAAACCATCCATTTTTTTGGGCCCCCCCTGCATTTTGAGAAATCACCAGAAGGGTTGACATTCATATCCGCAAGAGAAGTCGAGATGAAAGCCAGAGCTTTCCATTCCCCTGCTGGCTCTTTACCTCGTCCTCACTGGAATCGATCACCAGCTGCGCCGCAACTGCTTCTTGAAGGGATGCCCGAGACAGCTGCAGGGCTGCCTGGGGATCGTGGGTGGTAGGAGGGTTGGTTAGTAGTTGAGGTTAGTAGATGAGGTTAGTAGATGAGGTTAGTAGTTGAGGTTAGTAGTAGGTTATGATAGGTTGGTTAGTCGTTGATATTGGTTAGTTAGTTGATAATAGCTTTGGTTAGTTTCTAACAAAAGCTTGCAATCATTTCTTATTAACAACTGGCATTATTCGCACTTGACCAGTAGTCATTGTTGACCATTATCGTGCTCTACCAATATCCATCATGGTCGCTATCAACCGTCATCATTCAGGATTAACCACTATAAACATTATGATTGGACATGACCTATGGCTTTAGCTGTCTTGGACCATGGTTCTCATTGCCCCGTTGGTATCATTTCCAATGCCGAGATATTGTAGTGTATATAGCTGAGCTGGCTCCCCCCTTAGTTGCTCCCGGCCATGTCATGGATCATTATCCATGGCCATAGTATAATTTTCAAACATATTAAACAAAAACATGAGCATGCATATTCTTATAAGCATATGTAATCACTCAATGTTTAGATCTAGAACCATCCTGGAGTGCTGAACATCCTCCCGTATTCAATATTGAAACCATTTAGAGATCTTGGCAACGGTCCAATCTTATAATCCAGGATCAATGATCACTGCATATACATATATATATATACAAAAAGGACATTTCTTGACATACATATGAATCAATGCAAATGTGCACCTTTGTGTTTATGCAAATAGTCACTTTATAAACATTATTCATATGCACACATATTTGAGCACATAATATGAATTCTGCACAATACATACATAAATGTGTATCTATGCACAATCAAAATGTATTCTACCAAAAGACTTGGAGGTATCTGTCCACCATCTCTTTGTTTGACCTTTCCGTGAGTCACACCCAAACAGGGGCGTATCCAACAATTTGGCCAGGCACCACTCAGTACTCCATGGTGCTGGTATATGGCAGTGGGTCAAAACCCTGTACCCCTGGTTCCCCGGGATCCAGAGGTGGTTGATTAACTAGGGGGTGTTTTTGGGTGAACTTATCTTATTAGGGGGTGAAATCACAGCCTAATTAAATTTAGTAAGGACCAGGGTTTGGGGATGAGGAGGTGGTTGATTAACTAGGGGTGGTTTATTAATCCTGACTTGACATTAATAGTTAACAGGGGTTAATGACCAAAAGTACTGGTTGATGTTGGTTGATCATGGATGTTCATCGGGCTTGTTTCCAAAATCAACAAAAACTATCCATTGTTTTCCCTATTGTTGGTGGTGGTTCTTCCCCATTAGTTGGTTCATTAACATTGATCCATAGCCATATCCACCTAGATTGACCTATTCAATGATCCAGTCTTGTACTGGTACTCATTCCAAAACTGGAGCATCTGGGCTATTCTCTCTTAACCCATCAAGAACTCGAGATATGGCAACAAAACCATTCATCATCCACGTGCTTGCTGTCAACTGTATCCCATAATGCTTGTCCACCATGATGAATCATATCATTACCCCATTGCACGAAAAGGATCCAGAGATGTAATTGGCCACACACTGGATTTCATAAGCATGATTGTACATGATCAGCCACATGATTGATCTCAGTGGGCCATCAAAGAATCATAGCTTGTTACTAGCCACTGTGTCATGTCCATCATTAACAATAATCCGCCACAATAAATCTGTTTTCAACCAATATCAACCACCATCATCCGATATGACTCAACCATTCTTGGCCATTCAATGGATTGATTAACAAGATTGGATGAATGGCTAAGAATGGCTAACTCTTGCCTGTTATCGAACATCAATAGATTGCTCGTATTGAGGACGAATCACCACCAGTGAGCCCCGCACCTGCAATTGCGCGTCCTCATCATCCACCTTCTGGCGTTAGCAATGGTGACGACTCAAGCGATGTGCTATACATAAAAAGATGTATCTATCAAACTAAAAATATATAATTACATAGGGAGATAGATAGAAAGATAAATAGATAGATACTTAGATAGATAGATAGATAGATAGATAGATAGATAGATAGATAGATAGACAAATGGATCGATAGATGTCTTCCGTCATTGTGATTGATCGGACCCGTTTTGGTTTATGATGCAAACAGCAAAGCTTCAGGTCAACACAATATGTTTTGCTGATAATTAGAAAGCAGGAATTGAATAGCGAGATTGAAAATGGTTAATCATGACCATTGCCAAACACAAAGGTTCAATGTTTAAGAATGAGTGATTATGCGTACCCATGCTACGGGAATATTCATTAACAATGAGTGATGGTGCTTACCCATTAGAATATGCATGGCTCAATCACTATTTGTCATGATGAATCACTAATCAATTCCCCTCTGGCAGTCCCTAACCTGGTAACGCTAAAATTATCATTTTTTAGTGGTATGCCGGAGTGTATTATTACTAGCAATGACCGTCAATCAACCATCAGCATAACCACTATCAAACACTATTATCCATGATGAATCACTAATGAATTACTAATCGAGTTGTTGGTCGACACTAGCTATCAACTCCATTCACTATCAACACTTTCTATAACCATCAACTATAACCACTATGAATCACTATAGCCACTATAAATCACTACAGTATAACCACTGTAAATCACTATAACTACTATAAATCACCATAACCACTACAAATCACACATGAATTACTACTCCAGTTATTCTTAGTGGCCGCGACAGCCAGCTATTAACCGATCACCACTGTTCACGATTCAGCGTGCCGCGCGCGCCTCCAAGCTGCGGGCCAAAGCCTCCTGCATCAACCTGAGCCAGTGAGGGGGGGCAGCAACCCGTCAGGAGTGGATGGAAGTGAAACATAAAAATTATATGGAAATTTATATGAAACATCGCATTTATGTCATAAATCAAGATGGTAATTTCAATATGGAAATTTCAATATGGTAATTTCAACAATGATTTATATCAACTATTATTAACCATGGTTTTGCTTAATAAACATATCAACTATTATGATTCATCTAATTTCAATATAGTCATTTCGAAATCAATAATGGTTGAAATCAACCTGCCCAGAGGAGTGGTTACGATCCAATATGGTTGATTCTAATGGTCAGCCAATGCTTAGAGTTTATGGATTTTGATGATCAATGGTTGCAGGTGATGGAACTTGATGATCAAGCCAACATGGTTGATTGAAATGATATGGTGGTTTCTCAAAATGGGGAACCCAAAAAACTATGGTTGGTTTGTTGTTTGCAAATAGTTAATAAACTGGATGATCAAAGGGGCTCTCCAATTTTCAGAAACACCCACATGGTGGTACCCGGATTAGGTTTGTTCTAAATGATGAACAATCTTGGAGCACACTCAGGGTTCTGGCTGTAAGGTTCAGTACTGAAAAACTTATGTAAAATGCTGGTCATTGACATCAAGCGTCTGTTCATGCATGGGATGTTAAAGAGAAAACATGTGTGACTCGCAGTGACATGAAGAAAAACCTTAAACATGTGGTGGTTTCTCAAATTAAGGGACCATCCAAACCATCCATGTTCAATCATTCATAGTATTAAGTACTACACCATGGATTTCGGGGATACCCCCTTTGAAAGAAATCACCATATGACTAGCATCGCCTGTTCTCCATAAATCAGTGTCAGTATCCAACCCTTTTCAATTAGCCATCATTCAGCACCAACATTCACGAACCATGTAGTATTACTCGGCCATTCAGCAAGCATCGTTGGCTGAGCATTCGTCAATTAACCATCATCAAACCATCATTTCTTTAGCCCTCATTCAACACCATTTTAACCATCCTTCCCCATTCTTAGCGCCTTAGCATGCCTCAACTATCCTTCCTTACCCATCCTTACATCCTGAACTACCATTGTAGCCGTCCACCATCACTGGCCCCTCCACCAGGCCCACCTGTCATCATCCTCGCGCACCGGCGCGGCGGATGCCGATGCAGCTATAGCCTGGCGTTTGACAAATCGAAACCTGGGAACTCCGCCGTGTTAAGTGTGAAAGCCTGACTGGTTGGTGGTTTCAAACTCGATAATCAGTGGCTTTTAATAATTTTAATATATAAGTGTGAAATAAATCGTTGGTGGTTTATTGTTGGTGGTTTTAAGTGTCAAATGGTTTTCACACCTCTATGATGGTGTTAATATACAGGCGTGTCATGTTTCAGCGTGGAAACCATTATATAGAATGGTTAATAACAATTAAACATAATGATTATAATGGCTTTGAATGATCATCGCTAGCTGGTGGTTGGTTTCCACCCCTACAACCCAATAATGATCATCACTGGTTGGTGGTTGGTTCCCACCCCTATACCCATACTTAACTGGTGGTTCACTGGTGGTTAGCTAGTGGTTAATAATGGTTGATATCAGTAGTGTGGGTGGTTGAACCACCCCGTCATGAAAAATGGGCTTGCCAACCAACAATCTGTTAATAATCACTAGGGAAATAAAACATGTCAATCAAACCACCAACCGGCTGAAGTGCATCTGGCGATGGACCGAAAACGCTACATATGTTTTCTAACATAGACTCAACCAACTTGCACGGCAAGAACTTGTGGGATACTTGGTTCCCAGATACATTTGAGTAAGTTGATAGATAAATGTTGATAAATATACCAGCACCATGCAACATCTTTACCCGCAAACCTACTACTGCGGTCCGGACACTAACCCCTCATGACAGTCGGGTGGGGGCAGCCCTGGGTTGCAGTGTATGGGCACACCTCCCAAGGTATAATATCCCCAGAGACCAGGTGGGATTGACCCAGCAATGGAAAATCATCCATGGGAGATCTTGTGGGAATGTTTTGGCAAGGATTCGACTTCAAAATATGATGGCCTTCAATTTCCAAGCTGATCTTTTTGAAAGCATAAGCATAACTGTTGTTAGGTCTACGTGAATCATTAATAGATATAATCCCCAGAATTACCCCAAACAGCGTGCATTTAAGCGTCAAATATCGGAGGTTCATTGATATTGGATCCTCCATGAACAAACCATCCAAGCAGCTGCACCTCTTGAAGTTGACGTTCCTCTTGTGCTTGCCACCTCAGATGAACATCTTGAATTGTCCCCACGACAGTCGTGTTTGAGATTCCCCATGTCCGAAATAAAACCTTACTGGTTGGTGGTTGAACCACGCCTATGAAAAATATGGGTCAGCCAACCATTCGTTCATATACTGGGGAAACCAATGACAATTTCTAAAGCCACAGGCCAGATCTAACATGTTCCCTCCAGCCTTAACGTTCGCCCCACCACATAAAGCGCCACTGCAATGGAGCATGTTGTACAAGGTCGAGATGGCTTGGACAAGATGCGAAAACACTGGCTATACGCAGTGATTTATGGTTTAGGGTTTTAGGGTTTTGGTTTTAGGGTTTTAGGGTTTTAGGGTTTTGGTTTTAGGGTTTTAGGGTTTGAGGTTTAGGGTTTGATAACTCAGAAGTCTAAAAACAATGGCCCTGTGCAGGAATTTGAGCGTTGGGAAATGTTCTCAGACCCATGCGGGGCAAACCCTAAGGCTCGGGCGAACATGTTTCAACCCACAAAATATTGTTGATGTCTTGGCGTATTGCGGGATTTTTCACAACAAATTTTCTATGACCAAGAAATCAAAGCACACTTTGATCACTCTGGGACACACTATGCGCCCTTGCTATAATCTCTGGATAATGTACGAAAATACAAAAATGATGGTTTCTCAAAATAGGGGTACCTCTAAATCATCCAGTTTATTACCCATTTATTAATAATAAACCAACCATTTTGTGGGCTCCCCTGGTTCCCCTATCATTAACCATTAGTTTCCCTATAGCTTGTTGGTCATTAACCACCATGACATTGGTTGGTTAACTGCTTGACCCATGGCCATGTACGAAAATACCAAGGAACTCTGCGAGGCTGGAGGCCGCTGCTTCGGTCAGCGCTTCCTCCGATGCGTGGGGGTGACGAGGTGATCCCCATGGTCGTGGTTTATAAGGCGCCTAGTTATGGTTGATGATGGTTGATGATGGTTGATGATGGTTGTCATGAATGAATGGCTGTTTTGGTTGAGCTTATCTCAATGGCTAATGATTGATGATGGTTGAACGAAATGAACAACAAATTCAATAGATGATAATATTACTTAGTTTGAATGATTCATGATTCATGATGGTTGAACAATGGTAGCGGCAAGAATGGTGAACAATGGTGCTTCCTAAGCATCAACTATTGCTAGCTTGTGCTTAACGTTCATCGACTTGACAAACTAACACTGGTTAGTTCCGAATTGCTGGTGAAGTGCGGTCAACATAGTGTCCCGACTCAGCCGCGCACCTCTCTTCTTCGCCCAAAAGTAATTTCCATCATACTATGGCGGAAACAACAGGTCTGTCGCCAGAAGGCTTGCCCCAAAAAACTCTGGACACTGGGCAAGCGTAAGTCTGCTCAATTGGGTATGGACCGAAACGGTGCTCTTACCCGGCAGACCAGGAACGCGGACCTGTCCAACACTTGCGACATTCATAACCGTCATTGCCGGCGCATATGTAGTAAAAGGGAAAGGTGGCCGGTTGAACACCTGTAGTATCTGTGCTCAGCCATGCACGTGACAACCTAAATTTCAACAGGAACAACAACAATAATTTGGAATGATGTCTGCTGATGGCGTATGATTGTCAATGAGGGTTGATACTGGCTGATAATGATTGATATTGGTCGCTGATGATCAACATATGGGAGACAACAAGCAGCAACTGCTGTTGAATTGGTTGGTTGACACGACTGTTAAACAAATACTTGCATTGACTGCATATCAGCACAGCTGTCAGTGTTTATTTATTTATTTATATATATATATTGATGTACAGAGTCTATAACAATGTGAAAATGTGATAAAGACTTAATAAATCAAATGGAGACATATGCGTGCTGAATATGTATCCTATTACTATGACTCTGTACAGAAACAGGTGTAAATGGGTCAGTTGCCTGATAATGATTTGCAAAGTTTAGCAAGTATCTCTAAGAATAATTTACGACTAACACTACAACAAAAATAGAAGGCATTGTTCTCACACGACATTACTCTTCTATGTCTGCACAACTACAAGGTGCAATCCGCCAGCCAGTGTGAAGACCACAGACCCTGGAATTGCTGTAGGGCGTGCCCCAAGTGCTTGATCTTGACCTTTCCAAATTATTGCTATGAAAGATCCAGCCATTCATTAACCTCCCGTTTACCATGAACAGCTTGTGGTTTACCACTCCTTGCGGATTCACTGTTGCTCATATCAAGCTATCGGACTCGTATTTACTGGTTTCCTTGCCGACTTCTGTTGCGTTGCCTGTTGATCTTACAGACAATGTATGTAAAACCCGAAGTCAAGAGTCACTTCTCGAAGCAGTCCCACTAGTTGGTTTGTGATGCAATCCACCGAGTATTCAACGGATTGATTCATGGGACATTCTACTGGAAATGCGCTTGTAACCATAAATTCCAAGGGTTTTCCTGTAGACTTTTTCCATCAAGCATTTCTGGGAATCATATAGGAGAATAGGCAGCGGGCAAACAATCATACATGATTGTCATCTCCTGCATGATCACACAGTATTCTTCCTCATACTTTGCACTACACAACACACACTCTCTAGAATCTGAGGTAAGTAGTGGGAAAATCTACCATTCATGACTGTCCAAAGTGGCAGTGTTCCAGCTATGAGACTGAAGTGATAGACCTACTATATAACCAAGTTCTCGAAGGGTCCATGACCTGAACATTCACATCATTTCAGCAATCCTTATTAACCAATCCTCAATGGATCATTCACCAACCTCATTCCACCAGCTGTGCTGTTATACTGTTCAGCTTGCCCCGCGCCCATTCGCTCCTCAGAAAGCCGTTCCAGAATGGCTTCCACGGCAACACCAATGGTGGTGCTGCCTGTGGAGCACTTCCTGGCTGACTCCACTAGACCTGTGGCCGCAGGGATTTGTTTGAAGGTTTTTCGATTTGTTTGAATAAACAGTTGAACATCAAGCATACCAGTCGGGAAATTGATGGGGAATGCCGGAAAAAACGAGGTACGGTATTTCTAGAAGATATGATGGCTTATGATGATGATGTTTAAAGTAAACAAGTAATGTTTAGTAACATACGACCAATTCAAAACATATGCCCCGCAACTTCCAAGTGCGCAATCGCAGGTCATTCTCGACACTCAAATTCCTGCACCCAAGTTGATTAATATGATGGTGTGTTACAGTGTTGTGTGTTCTTTGGGCACTGTGTTCTGCTTAATCTTACTAGTGTCAAACAAACATATGTTTGGATATAACTTTTAAATACAGAAATCAACACACCTATATACAAATCTATGCATATATAAGAATAACAATAAAACAACACATATATGTATATATATATATATATATGTTAATTAATATTGAAGAAATACATGTAAATACATAAAGCACGGTATAGATATATACATCTATGACATATTTTCATATACATAAAATGTAGAGTACATCTTGCAAACAACGAACCACTCACCCAATCTGACCCGAATGAACCGCCCTTGCACCGATGCCCTGTAGCCTGCCATGATGGGTCTCGCTTCGAAGGCATCCAAAGGCTGCGCAGGCTGCGGCCCCTGGCGTGCCAACAGTGCCTTGGGGAAGTTATGAAGGATTGGACTTTGGAGATACCTGCTTATATATACATACATAAAATAACGGTGACTAAAATCTATCACTTAACACTGATTGACTATTCACCATGATTCAAGCAACACATGACAATTCACCATGATTCACCATGATTCACCATGTTTAGCAACCATGATGAGCCATTGCGAAACATTTGCAAACATCGACCAGCGAACGTCAACGTTGAACTCCCCGCGAGCTGAGCTGCGCAGCCTTCATCCAAGCGCTCAAAGCTTGCTGCCTGTCCAGGCGCTTGCAGCGGCCAAGGGACGTTGATCGACTGGTGAGGGGTCAACGGTGGGGGGTTGCTTAATGGTTTTACAGTGGATTGTAATGGTTAATAAGGGATAATCACCAGCAATGATGGTTAACTATTAGTCATGGGGGTCTCTTAAGGCATTGGGAACCCTGAAGTTGTGGATGGTTTATTGATAGAACTGGCTAATGAACTGGATGCCTTGGGGGGTCTCCTGTTTTAGGACACATACACATAAACACTGATTATACTATGTTATACAGGTTAATTATACTGATGATTAATGATGGTCAATGATCAGCTAATACTTTGAGCAATGGTGATGATTCCTCGTGGTTGATGATGGCTCTAAAGTGGCTACTGGTTGATAATTGTTGGTAAAATGAAGGTGAATCATGATCATGCCGAAATTTTTCGATCATAGTAGCTACCACTGGTTCCTATTGGGCGATAACGGTTAAGGATGTTCGTTGGAGAACCTGCTGAGTGTCGGGATTGTGGTTCCATAGGACCAGTGATCCAAGCACTGCCCCTTTCGCCTCGCCGGTCTCCTTTGGACTCGTTCAGCCCCTTGAAGCTGCGATGGCAATGTTGCACGGCGACAGTCCCCGTTTTGAATGGCTGTGTAAAAATTGAGCAACAGTTGTGTACCCTTGATGGCTAACAAATTGCGAATTTTCTTTGTTGAGTACCCTTGTCTCAATGCCATGCACTAAAGAAAGTTAGCGACCCAGATTGACCCAGCACAAACAGACAGTATATTCAAACCCTCTGGTAAAATCACTGCAGTTGCTGTGTAGGCTGCATGATTTCATCACTCAGTTGGGCAAGCTGAATACGTCGGGGAAGCAAAAACAAAGGCTAGATTTTATCATAATTTTTCCCTCTGGAATTGGTATGTTCCTGGCATCCTCCCGTTGATATCCAGCATGCCACCGCTTTGCGAAATGATGGCTTTCTGCGCAGTGGAACCCTTCAGAATTCAGAGAAACTCTGGGCGCACAAAACAATCAGTCCACCCGAACGTGTACGGATGCCTGCGCTGGCTGGCATGGACATGACTTGGTTGAAAACGAGAATGATGGCATTGGCTAAACCTCAAGTAAAGCCAGTCATGGAACCCGCCAAGGCAAGCTCAGTCTGTGCAGTCACTTTCAGGGTCAGCAGGGTAAGCTCCTAAAAAGAAAATGGACCTCCGATACAGCAGGCTCAGCCTAGATTTGGAAACCACATGTCAAATAAATTCAAATAGTCGAATATTTTATGGTACTCCTATGAACCATCACGGAACATCGAATTCCTTCAATCCTGCACCAAATATATCTTGTCCCGCAATACGAGCAATGTTTACCTGAATCACCTTTCAAGCTGGTCCGTCTGTAGGTTGCATTGCGAACTCCTGGGTTACATTCCAACGATATCAGCCAGTTTGGCAAATGCCTCAGATGAATCACCAGTCAATCATGCAATTTGATACCTCTAAGACTCCAAATTGCTTTATTTTTCCAAGTGTTTACTGCTTGATCCTTGTGGATCTTTGTGGATAATTTCTTGGGGGAACTCTCAGGTCTTCGATTGCATGGCATACCTTTCAACCCTACGGCAGGTAGCCCTCGCAACTCCGCCCTGAGGGCCCCTGCATTCTTCACTGCTGTTGGCAACTTCTACCTGCTGAGGTGGAAAGCTGCAGTGCGTTTAGCCGTTTCCGGGGGCCAGCCGTAACCACCCCTGCCATCAAAGCCGCAAGCTGCGACAATCACAACAGCCAGGCCAGCACTCACAACAAGAACCATCAGCACAATCACAACAACAGCAATGTGTTTTGATGCTGATGTTACAGGCAGCAGTATAAAAATTGTAGCAGCACCAATAACACAACAACAATCACCATCATAATTCAATAAGTGTTATTGGTGTTACTATTTTTGTAACATGCCATAACAAAATCTTGTAACCATCAGCACAAAACATAATTTTGATACTCCAGTCCTGTGTTTTTTCAAGAGCCGTTTCACAGCACCAGTTGGTTGGCTGCTTTGCCGCTGGTGAATGCAATGAGTACTGTGACCAACACCCTAAATAGCAACGCATTTCTGAATAGGGATATAACAAACAGAAACAAAACACCATGGGGATTCATGGATGCAACGAAGAATTGACCATGAAGAGTTTTTATTCACTATGGAAAACAGCGGATAAAAGATGCGGTCCTCCAGTTGCACTGTTCGGTTCAGATTTTATCGTCTATGTATGTTGTGGTACTGCGCATCTTTCCGATCGTGGAAACTATCACTCGTGACACGTCGTGCAATCTTGAGCAATACTTTCTCTGGTGACAAATGAAGGTTTGCTCAGGATGGTTGGGACGCTTGGATGCTGCAAAGTGGTACATCGCAGCAAGTTGTGAGTTGAGACATATCGAAAGCACAATGTTCCTTGGAAACTGCATGTTCCAACGGAGTACAAGTCAGAAACTCTTGGTGTTCTTGGCTTTACCTTCTGAAAACGATCCCCTGCTAGGTTAGTGTTAGTTGCTCACTTTGCCAGCCATCGACGGCGGACTACTGTGATCCCACGCCGCAAACATGGAATGAATGACAATAGCCACGGTTCTTGTGCTGTCAAGCAAGTTGGGAACTGCTAAACTCATGTTTAATTGATGCATGCAGCTTGTGAATCTTAAACCATCAACCAGTAACTCAGTATAAGTAGCCGTGGAGCATCTTCTGGCTCGTGGCAAATCACTTGCAGCTAATGAATCTTTTGACCCATTATTGACCACAATTGGTCAATTGAAAATATCTACACCATTTGACCATCATTGAACCATCAAATACTGTAACTAGGATTGAGCATCATTAACCTGCAATTTACCATCCATTAGCCATGATTCATCAACAATCAACCGTCATGTCACCGCGATTGAGCCACACCATATAAGCATCATTTAATCATCAATGAATCAACATTATCCGTTGGTCTTAACTATTCTCAACGACTATTGTCAAGTACTATTATCAACTATCATTAACTACAACAGTATCTTGCATTTTTCAAGCAACTGTTATCAATTGCAATTATCTCTTGTTAAGTATTGCGTACCAACATTACTTGCCCACATCCATTCACTCATTATTTTTGGCTGGTTGTGCAGCTGTGCCGCCCTGTTTTGTCACGCAACCCGTGGCAGGTGTCAGGACTGGCTGAAGTACCTGGGGGCAGAACCAGGGCGGAACCATGGCATGAGACACCGTGGCAACAACGCTTGCAGCTCGGCGAACTCGCAGGAGATCTCCCGGTGGCTAGAACAACTTAGAACAACCAGCGTGAATATGGCAAAATCATTAGGTTTGGAGCTGTTGCCAATTGATTAACCATCATATTTCAACCAAAAATCACCTATTCTTAACCATCTACGAACCATCTATAAACCACCTATTCATCAGCTATAGACCATCTAGTCGTCAGCTGGTAACCAGCTAGTAACCAGCTAGCAACCACTTCAATCAATAGAAAATAGATGGTCAATATTGGTCAGTCCATTGATCCATTGATCCAGATTGACAACGGATATAGGGAGTGGCTTATTGATAATGCACACCCAGGATGAAGCTAACCCCCTGGTCAACAGTGGGTATCCCCCAGTTCAGCCAACTGATTTCTTCTTTAGATGGTACTGTACCCCCCAAATATATAATAAACCTAGCGTTTCTTAATCCAGGATTGACATTAGCAGAATCTCATCTCCAATAAATGGGTCATAAACCTACTGTCAGCAATACATCCCCAGTGCTACCTGGAATAAAATACATTGGTGGACTTACCTACTTGGTAAATCCAAAACAAGATGCTCCTTTGACATCCGTGAAACATGAAACTCTGTTCCAACACCATCATTCATTATCACCATCACCATCACCATCACCATCACCATCACCATCACCATCATCATCATCATCATCATCATCATCATCATCATCATCATCATCATCACCATCAGCATCATCAGCAGCAGCAGCAGAATGCGCTGTACACCAGCAATTGCCATCATCCTAGTCCTTACCTCAGTTGATGACAACCACTTCCTACAGGTTGCTTGATACATATTTGCAAGAAAACAGGTGATGGCTGGTTCTGTCCGTGGTCATAGTTCTATCGATTCTATCGCTGGTGCAATTGTAACAAAGCAGGAAAAGGCAACAGCAAATGATGTTAAATGACAGCTTGCCAACAACGACAACAACAACATCTTGCTATGACGGGTAACCTCCGTTCACAACGATCAGGGTTTGGAACACCATGGCACTTCTTCACTCATCCGACTGTGCTGTTTGTTGTCCCACCACCTCATCATCTGACTACCCAGGGACGCTGGAATGCGCACATTCCTGCGAGAGGAGCTGTTCGGAAACTCCAAACTACCTTTGGAATGTACAGGGCATGATGATGGCTACACATAATGAATCACAATGGCTAAATAATAGGGCATCACGAGCAGCTGTGATTGTCGGAGCATTTGCTGCCAAACGATGGCTGATGGTAGAACGGCTAGTACAACTCGTCTTTTTTGACAGCTTGCAATCTATAGCGTCGGAAGTGCATGGATCCTCAAATATACTTAAGTAGAGATCAAATGTAAAGGACTTGTTTCAACAGCTCGTCTATGAATTTGGATATCCCGTGACAAATATGGTTCACTCTGTTGTCAACAAGTTGTTCTGACAACCAACAAATGCTGTAGTGATTTTGGCAACATACTTCGACCAATTATTGCAAACTCACCCTGTAACCAACTATTCTGCTATGACTTTCATCAGTGTGACTGAAGAAACAACGGAGAAGGTACACACATCACTTTCAATATCTTTGGGCTCTTGGGTCATTGCTGGTACTGCCCAATCTTGAACCTTTGGCCATGAACCTGCAGTGATGAGTTCCGGCCCTTGGGATGTCTCCTGTGCCCTGCTGGCGTCCCCTTGAACAGGGTCATTTTCTACAACTTGGCGGGTGCAGTTTCCCAGTGTACCCCCTCGGTGTACAAATGGTGGTGCCTGCAGTTGCCATGCTACACTGGCGACACCAACACCTAGCTGTCACCGGGCAGGGATCTCTCTTCTGTCACCAAGGAACGACTAAGTATTCACCATTCGCCATCCATACTGCAGATTACGGTTCGGTTTCAATCAGCATATACCCTCCATATACCAATAGGGCAACCTCTATATCTTAAGCAACAGTGCAATCATATCATTAACTATCAATATAGCAGTTCTCGTCTGTTGGCTATGACACCATATATCACGCAAATCTTTCAACCCCAAAACGAACGCATACACCAACTTGATATCGACAATACATCAACCCGATAATAACCTTTGTCAACCATATAGACATATGTATATATATATATATGTATAGCAGTCATAAATCAATAAGTTACCAACAACATATCCATAACGATATACCGAGCCCAGTGCCGCTTTTTTCGCTGAATCGGCCTGGATCGCAGTTTCTCTTTGGCTGTCACCATGGTGGCATTCCTTGGTGCGCAAAAGCTGTGAAGTTTTTGAATGGCGAAGCATAGGTGATTCATGATGGTCAATTGAGAATGAGTGGGTGGTTATCGAAAGGTGGTGGATAACGATGCTTGAACATGGCAATACTTGCGGATGGTTGTAGAATGGTCAACAAAGAATTAAACCACTTATAGGACTATAGGATTTAGAACTAGTAGCCAGTGGTTACATTGTAGAATGGCTAAAGAATAAATGGTTGTACCACGTAGCTATAACGTGTTTCACCCTGTAATCAACGCAGCTGATGAGGGTCAAACAAGAGAGGATGCAGGCAAACTATCAGCTGGCTATGACAATCACGAGCAGCTGGGTATGACCAATGACGGCTGGGTCTCGCACAGCAGCCAAAGAACAGCTGGGCATGTTCAAGGTACAAACAACAAGGAGAGGATACAGTCTTCGTACACAATCTGAATCTAGACATGCATACGCATTTCGGTGCATATACATATATACATGTATGTATATATATATATAAGTACACATACAGATACATATTGTACATGATGATATCATACTTGTTTATGTATAAATATGTGATGCTTGATGATTATATAATTTTAAGTGCACCAAGACGTTATATACAAAGACACGCATCAACAGGTGCCTTACCGAAGGGACAAAACAAACACCCAGTTTCAGGACAAGAGAAGGCAGTGTACTGACCCAGTCGGGGTGCCAGCAGCTGACCCAACTCCAAGCGCCAAGATTCTGAAGTCACAAAAACATGAATGACGTCAACGTGACTCAGACTGATTGACCCCCCCATTGGAGCCGCCTTGGAACCCCTTGGAACCCCATGGAGCCGCCTTGGAGCCGCCTTGGAACCCTTTGGAACTTCATGATCCCAGCCCTTCTCCCATGGCTTCCCAGTCCCAGTCGGCGCCCCAAAAAAAACGTCACCAAGTCTCTGCGCCGGGGTACGATCTGGGAACCACCAGTGCCTCAGCGGCCGCGGCGTCAGAACAGCTGAAGAAAGCTGACGGATTCCTATTAACAATGGCGATGGTGATGGTGATGATGATGGTGATGGTCATGGTGATGATGATTTGATGATGGTGATGATGGTGATGGTGATGGTGGACTATCCTAAGCAGCAAACCAGAAGATATCCCTTGTAGGAATGGCCTATCCCCTGAATTCTCGCCATCACAAGCACCATCTTAAACAACTGAGTTTTGCATACCAGCGATGCAGTTAGTCGTCACTCCAGAAGCATATCTACCCCTCGCGCTAAACCCTTGGGTCCCTGCGGGATGGCTGGCCCATTCCCATGAAGCACTATGCTGCTCCCCATCAACCATTCTGTGATCATAATTGGCAAGTGGGTAAATCGCAAATGTATGATGCTATGGTTCAGCAAAAGTCCTTCCCATCAACACAGTTTTGAACCATGAAGGTCCGACCTATGCGGCATGCAGCATGCATCAAATGATTATATTCATGTAAACTGATCATAAACGCTTTCAGGATCTCACCAGTTCTCGCAAACCTATGAACATTTCGGGACGTGCATTGAATAATGATTTCTGGGCAAGGATGATATTGTTTTTGTTGGCCAAATTTATGTCAACATCTGCAACAGCATACTTATATATATGGCCAATCAAAAAAATCCATATATATATATATATACTATAGAAAGGACAATTTTGCAAAAAAAACTAGGGTCCAAACACCACGATCCGTTTTTCTTCCGCACCGTTCTCTTGGCCTCTGCTTACGACCATCCACCAGCAACACTTAATGGACCGCAGCCCTGGCTGAGCCCTGATGCTCCTCCAGGAAAATCTCCTGAGCTGCGCCGCAGCGATTCCGTGCACAGTGCGGTTCGATGTTGATTCATTGACTCCCTGCCCTTCCACTTAATGATAGGCTTAGGGTATCAATTACTAACCCAAGTAGAGTATTTGTGAGGATGTTGATTAATTGACTTCATATCAACTAATCTACTTGGGTTAGGGTATCAATTCATAGGTAATCAGTAATTAGGTTAAGTGGAACCATCCCCTACTTGGTATAATGGGTAACCATCCCTACTTGGGATTTTCTGGTTGCCTACCATAGAGGTCACTTGAAGGCTTGGGATGGTCATCACATGATTAGTTCACGTGGAAGAACAGGTTCACGGATGCTTTTATAACAATGGTAAATTTGATGTCAAACAAACTGCGAATCAACTCTTTGAATGGTTCATCGGTCTTAAAATGGTCAACAGGAAACAAGCAGCAACACCTTTGAGATGAAATGCGTCAATGGAAACCAGCAACTACAACTGTTGATAGCACGGCAAAAGCCACAAGTGCTTGCAGTCTGCAGGTATGGCTGGCATAGCTTGTTGCTGTCCGAAAAAAATACCACAGCTACCTTTCAACAATCCCTCTAGTGCTCCAAATACCTATCGAAACAGTACTTGGGGCTGTTCAGAAGGTACTTGGAGCACGAGGGAATCATCATCTCCACCAATAAGCATTTTGTGGCTAAGCCATACCGTCCAGTTTGGGCGCGCACCAGTTCAGGCAGAGAAGGATCCCCACAATGCGCGAGTTGGACGGGAGCCATGCTTACCAAATACGACTATCTCCAAGGTAACCATGTGATATCCAAGCTAATCAAGGTGATTAAGATCCAAATTGGTTTCAAACGATCATAGTTCCCTACTGGCAAAATACTTCGATTTCAAACCAACCGCCAAAAAATGGAGGCAACCTGGCGAATCATAGGATCGACCATGGCCATAGTAAGGCCACTTAGTAGCGCTACCTGGTCCTGGGATCGGCCCACACTGCTGGCCAGCCATTGGCCCGGCCCCACGGCCGTTTTTCCGGCGCTGATCAGCCAAGGATCGTCGATCAGCTCAGCATCCTTGAACTCGGCCAAGCACGGCATCACATCATATTCCGCTCCCTGATCGCAAGCTGACCAACACCATGGTCATATCCAGCCGTTCATGGTGAATGATTCCAATCATAGTTACTAGGGGAACGGAAATGATAGTGACCGACAACAGGATTCAAAACATGGTTTTTGTTTGAGGACAGAAATTCAGTCATTAAGAAAACAAGTGTGGCCAGCAAACTACTAGTTGAGCCGGTAGGTCACCAACTAGTTTTTACTGACCTGAGGAACTGGTGCTTTACCGCAATCAATACGGCTGGAAACCATGGTACCATCAGTGAGGTATCATGGTCACCTATGGTCATTCTGAGCGCCAACCAGATGTTAGAAAGCAGCGACGCTATTAATTCGATCATCTGCCGAGGAAACATGAGTAATCTAACAACTGAGTGCCTATGGCCCAGCATTGTCATTGCTACCACTTAGACTTGCTGATGTAAGGCGTGCAATCAAGATATATAGTCTAGCATCTGGCCTTAACTATCTGACCCACGGTCAAAGAAACACATGACACATTGAGTTCAATCTGGATCTTGGAAGATTGTTCATGATATTCTCGTCTCAGTGTTCTGCTGGATTGTGTCTGAATCATGGAGGATTGTCCGTGATGTTCCCATCTCCCAGCGAAGTGTTCTGCTCGATGGTGTCTTTGATTTGTTTGTTGTCCGTCTATATTGGGTCCTCTCTCCCTCACTGTTTCTCTCCATTTCTCTCTATATTTCTCTCTCTCTCTCTCTCTCTCGCTGTTTCTCTTCCTCCCTGGGGCTACCCTTTCAATTGATACAACCAGTCCGTTTGCAGCGTCTTTTGATCCCATCAAACAAGTGCCACCTCAATGTCGATCTTCAGCATGACCCAATCGTCCGGGATCACGTTCTCCTGTGGAAAAGACGCCGCAACAAGGAAACACCACACTGATTGCAGCAATTCAAAAAATCCTGCGCCACACGATTCTTTCTCCCATGAACTCTATGTGCTCTATCGCAGCTGCTGCAAGATTTTTTCGACCCGCCACTTGCCTACCGAGGTCTTGACAGTCTTATTAGTTGGATATCTAAGTTGCTGTTTCTTTTTGTTACTTCTCTCCAACTAGTCATTGTTCCCTGGTAGTTGATGAAGTGCCAGAACATGATGGTTGGATCGTGCATTTGATCATCGTGTTGCCAGTCAAGGCACAACTAGGTGGCTTGCATTTCCGCATGTTGTGATGCGTTTGTACCACAGTGTTGGCTGCTTATTCAATCAGCAGCTCTCTGAATGCTCACTTGAGTGTGCAAAATGATAAATTACCGCCAAAAAAATCTGACTCCGTCATGCTTAGGCTTCACCAATCATCCTGCATGACTCTATATGGCACTGGGGTGCCTGTTGTGAACGGCCAGCCAACCATTGCTGTTGTGAACGGCAAGTTTCCAGCAGCAACTTGTTGACGTTCACCGTGGGCACCGTGACCTTCTGCGAACCCACGTTCCTTTCCTCGGATTGCAGAGATCGTGGGCAAGCCCACGGTGGTCCAGGGGGTCCCTTCCCGCCCAGGTCAATGGCCAGCTCTTACCAGTCGTGTCAGTCTGTCTGTCTGTATGTATGCATGTGGTAGTTTCTCAAAATAGGGGACCCCCCCAATCATCCATTAGTAGTCATTTATAGTAATAAACCAGCAATTTTTGGGGCTCCCTGCTCCCTATTTTGAGAAACCACCATGTATGTATCCAACATGATGTGACTTTCATAATTATATATCCACATGATTAATCATATCCCGAAGCATGTCGTCAGCCAATATCATGAATAGGATATCCACAACAATCCTCTGCAATTTGTAATCCTAGCAAACGGTTCACGCATTAATAGTAAACATCACTTGATGATCAACATATAACAAACTGTCAATTGCAGCCAACCAACCATCGATATGTTTATGCAATCAACCAAAACTATGTGCTAATCAGTAGTCTTTAGGCTATTAGCGCTACATCATTAATCATTAGGTACTACTGATTGCTACCTAATAGCTGCCAGCCAAATATCAACTATGATAGCACTATTTGCGTCATTGACCATAGGGCTATGGGTTCCCCTGCCCATGGTATACCATCACTCACCATGGTTTTCCCTGTCAATTTGTTGGCTATTCTCCCCAAGAAAAAGCTGGTTCATATTGGCCCAACTCGCCACATGATCATTGCAATCAGGAATCATCAGGCTGTGGGTCAAAACCCCGTACCCCTGGTTCCCCTATCAGTAACCATTTTTTTCCTTTTATTGGTTGGTTATTACCCCCCATGAAATTGGTTGGTTAATATTGACCCATAGCCATCAGCCGTCACAACAATTTTCATATTTCTCATCATTGTTGCCCACGATCCGGTGGTGTAGAGCTCCAATATTGTCAGTACACTCGAACCGTTAAGCACCAAACAACCCTTGCACTATTCATGATGCTTAATATTACTAATAGTATTAGCATGAATAATATTACCAGCTTCATACACTATTCAGCACCAGGTTGATGTTACTAGTATTCACAATCAACCACTATTGAAATTCCCGCTCATTTGTAGCCATCCAAGAATCATTGTATAATTGTCATTTAACAAACCATTGTGGTAACCCGACCCTCAACCAATTACTCTACCATTAAAAAAATGGCTATGAACTATTAGCCAATTAAAAACCATTAGCCAACTATAAACCAACCCTTACTTAACCACTATCTTTTGGCGATCAATCATTGCTATCATTACTTGACCCTTCAACAAACGTTGCTTAACCATGAATCAGCCATTCTGCCATTAGCTTACAACCATTCATCAACTCTAAACAACCATTGACAACCTCAACCGTTCTTAACCACCATTGACCACCAATAACCACCATCAACCATTCTCAATCAACCATTATTAACCACCATTAAACACCATCAACCATTCTCAACCCTCCTTAAGCTCCAAACCATATCCCTTGCCACCACCAACCCACCACCCCCCTTAACCTTTGCCAGGTCTCCAGGCTCGATCCCCAGTAGTTGTGGGCGGCATCGGGATCCTGGGCCATTTGAAACAAACCGCCGCGGTTCATTGCGGGTTCGGGAAGGGCAGCTGGGTGCGAAGGGGAGATGCTGGGCGGCTGGTGAAATACCGGTGAAATTTAGATGGTTAGCTGGTTCAATCAGTTTACTGATAGTGGTGAAACTGATGCCTTCAATCAGTTTTTGGCTGTAGGAGTGAAATGTTTATGATTTGGGCAATTTACAACAGGAAATTAATGGCTAACGCCTATGATTGAGTGATGACTATCGAAACTGAAATATCAATAGTCAAGGATTAATAGTTCTGGTACATAATAGTTCAGGCTCGTACGTGACGTAGAGATAAATTGCTTGTTAGAACAATGGGGGCCCAATGTGTTATTAATGACTAAAAGTGGGAGAGGGTTATTAATCATGGGCAGAGTTGTTGATTGCATACAAAAGATATCATGCTGCAGAGTCTACCCACATTTCCCCAAAAATAAATACAAACATACCCAAAACAATATGCCAATGAATGATTGTGGCATACAAAAGATTCACATTCTAAAGTCCCCCGAAAACAACCAGCCAAAAAAACACGTTCCTTTGCGTCAACCAAGCTTCGATAGAGAAAGTGGTGGTGGTCTCGCAGCTGTAGGCCGCAGTGCCTAGCACAAGAGAGCTGAAACAAATGAGGGTCATTGTAGTCTGCAGGACTAATGATTTCGTTTGTCTCGACTGCGGTTGGGGTTGAGGTGGTTGTTGTTGTGGTTGAGTTGGTGGTTGTGGGTTTGAGGTGGTTGTTGTTGTGGTTGAGTTGGTGGTTGTTGTTGTGGTGGTTGTTGTTGCTGTTGCTGTTGCTGTTGCTGCTGCTGCAGCTGCTGAATGGCATAGAATGATAGCTACGGACCGATGCTGAATTCTGTTGCATGAAGGCCATGAACTCAGCTAGTCTCCCTTTTTCTCGGCCAAACGGATAGGCTGGATATCCACTATTTCCTCTGCAGCCCATTTGCCTATTACAATCATGAAGATTGCCATGATGACGCTTGTGACTCATCAGAAGCATCATTGATATCCCCAGTGTTTGTTGATCATATGATTATATCTTTTCAAATTTGTGGGCAATCTATGGCAATCTCATATGGATCATTTGGGGGTTCTTAAAATTGGAAACCCCAAACATGGATGGTTTATCATAAGACAATTACTAAATAATATCGAATGACTTGGGGCCTGGGGCTGCCTCCATTTCAAGAAACCACCATGTACTTGTGGCATATGGTGTGACAAGCTAGTCCGTCTTCGTGGTACCCAGTACAAAAGGGGCAGGGCTTCCAGTCTTAGTGAAATGATTTTCCAGATTTACTTCTTGTAAAATCCACGTTTGTTGTGGATCATCTTCTTGGAAATGATCATTTTTGCCAATGGCAATCTGACAGTCGTAGATCATTTGCTATCCATTTCATGCCAACCCTGGATTAATAACCTCTTCGTTGATAGGGAGAATCCCTTGAAAAGCCTTAGTGTCCAATAAAAGTGGAACGCCCCCCCATCAGGTAATGGTAACCCAGGATTAATAAACCTCTGGTTGATTGCCTAGGGGGGTTCCCATTTTAATGGAAAACCAAGGCAGGGGATTGATCAACCAGGGGTTTATTAATCCTGGGTTACCATTACTAACCCTATTGGAAATTGGTAATGCTTCCAGTCATGTTTCATCAGAGTCCCCGGGCCTCGCCTGCCAGCGAACGCACGTTTCCCGGCAGATTTTCCTGCAGGGCCTCCAACTTCCTGAAGGCAGCGAGCGAGCCAAACGCACGGCGCTGCCAAGGATCAAGTTCCATAAAGGAGTCTGCTTGGTGGTTGAACCACCCCTATGTTAAACCAACCAATTGGTTGGTTGACTAATATTGGTTTTCCCTTTTTTTCCCTAGTAGTTTAACAATTGGTTAACAATATTAGTCAACCAACCAATTGTTAAACTACTAGGGAAAAAAATGTCTGAAACCACCAACCAGAACCAGTGTATGTCTATACGGAACTCTGATGGGAACTTTACATAAGAAGTGTAAACGATTATGCTTGTAGGGATGGGAACACATATTCCAACAAACCAATAGTCTTTTAAATGCTGTTCTTCCATCAAGGGCATGTAAGGTATATGTAGACGGATGTAGTGCAATATTTATGCTATATATGTAAAACAATGTAAAGATATTAGCATATGTATGTATATATGTATATATAAATATGCACATTTTTAGGCACAAAGAAGGGAAAACAAGATGTATGTTTATATAGAAATGGATACCAGTCTACATGTGTACTGCTGCATGCGGTTGTCGATGTGAGGAGTCTACAAAATCTGATGATGGACAAACATTGGAGCATTAAAGAGTTTCCAAGCAGGTAAGGGGTGATCCACATAGTATGAGACTCCATTTGGGAAAACATCAGAACCTTAGGTACAAAACATTTGTTGATGAGGACAATGAGCTATATTACTGTACCTGGTTCAAAGGGATTTTGATGGTGTATACCTGCTTTCCGATGAACCAACATGAGCCAACTAGCACAACAGTAGGAGCGCATGGGGCCCCATGTCTTCATCACGATCAAGAACTATGTCATAGGGACAATGTCATAGTTGTGTAATAAATGGATCTTTGCTGTAAACACAACCTTAGTCAAGCTAGTATCCAAGTTGTGCTTTGTTACCAAAACTATGGGGTAACATAGTTTAATTACACAGTTTTACTTGTGGAATTATCGGAGCCAGTGGGTTCAACACTGAGTAACATGACAATAGACAAAAACATCACATGACTGATTGGTGGCTGAACCAACCCTCGGAAACATATTGTGCTCCTCACTCAAACAACCATTCCAAACAGAAATGGGAAAACAAGACATGTCAATCACAAATCACACCACCGAGTAAATCATGAATTTGGAGGCATCACTAGTATGAGTTATCACACGTTCTGTGTAGCAATATTGTATCAATCAACAGTATGTGTTGCATAGAACCAGTCATGAATGCTAGTTACTTCTTATCCCCTGTTAACCACTACCCGGCCAGAAATCACCATTGAGAGTAGTTGACCCATTATAATCAACCGGGATTGCTAGAACTATCGATGGTGAAAAACTAGTAGTTGATTATCAATCCGTTCACCCCTTGATAGTAGCTGACCCATATGATACTTGTCAATGGCACACATAGTTGCGAAGAACTTCGTGCACTGGTTCAACTCTTGGCCGGAGCGAAGTTGCGCACAGGGGGGAACGGAACTTCTAAGCCCTGCTGGGACTTTACATCACAATCCGACCGTCCTCAACTTTCGATGCTTCCAAATGAACCGTTTTCGTTGTTCATAGAAATATATGCATATCTATTCAAAAAAACATAGGTCAAACGAAAAATTGTAAATGTACATACATGAACATCACTATGTGCTCATGAAATTTGCTGAGCTCTTTCAAATTGTTGATCTCAATGGTTTCAATGGTTTCCAATTGTTTTCAGCTCCGGCATCACAAGCTGCACATAGCACCAAGTTTCTCCGTGAACATTGGGTTTGCCTGGCAGCGGCTCCGGAGCCTTCAAGGTCCCCGCGACATAAGCACACTGGTTGGTGGTTCAACCAACCCCTATGTTTGATTCGACCCCTATGTTTGATCAAGGGCTGAATAGCTGTCACTGGAAGCCCTTTGGTCATCAACAATGTATATCTAAATGTGTTTGTGTGTCCTGAAATGACAACTGCCTCTAACTCTGTAGGGCAAAGAGTAACAACGGGTAGCCGCATCAACACTTTTCCAGCATCATGAATGATGGAAACCCCACAGATGTTACAAAAAATAAATGGTTTCTTAACCAATACCCTTGGTACAATCCATGGTTGACTCTATATTGGATATATAAACACCTCGGAATAGGCGCCAGGGTCCATCATGGTCCCTTGCATACCTTGAATCCCAGCATATCAGCATCTTGGTTGGTTACCCTTGGTCACTCGCTGGTCGCAGCCATTTCCAATAGGTAAATCTAGAAACGGTGGATGATCCAGCCAGAAAGCCGTTGGTACCCAGGGCGTATCCCTTCCAAAATGCTGTAATATCTAGTGATCCCTCTAGCAATCTATGTAATCTAGTTGACTGTCCATCTCCCTCTTCCACTATCGTTCACCCGGCGGGGTTGGCACCTCCACCAACAGGGCCTGCCACTGACTGTGAGGACAGTTCTTCACGGGGCCATATCCTTAGTTCATCCATCCACCAGTGATCCAACTGGTTGATCATGGCCGGTGGATCGTAAGTACCAATCATCAACCATCAGTAAGCATCACGTATCATCATCATGGACCATCATTAACAATCATCACCAACATCACTAACCATCCTCATGAACCAGCATCATTAAATCATTAAATTCATTAACCATCATCATTGACCCTTTGGCAATGTTGTGCAATCTTGTTCATTAATCCCCTACAATCACCATCCGAATCCAGGTTTCCGTTGGCCAGAAAGGAGTCAAAGGTGTTGCCATCCGCAGCTCCAAGGTCAATGAAAACGCACTTGGGCTCCGTCCTGTCAAGTTATTGACGAACACGCAACAAACATCAAGAGAAGTAGTTGATTAATGGTAGAACGAAACAACACTGAACAAAAAAACACCACACTTGAACAGAATACTGATGGGTGTTCATCTCTGCTGGTATTGAGAGCATCCACCATCACCAACTACCACTGACCACCATACCAACCACCACTCACTCACCACGACACCAACCAACCACGTCTCATCACCACCAACCACCACTCACCACCCACGCGCCCTTGCTTCACCCAACAGCCCCGGGTCCAAAAAAGCCGCCCACCTCTGAGACTTCTTCCACTGCGCATTGTTGGCCTCGCAGGTGCACTCAGGTTTCAGCAAGCCAGCGCCTCAGGCAGCCAGGGACAGCACCCAGGGGGACCCGCCAAAGCGAACAGTCAGAAACCCATGGGAAAAAGGGAGGATGAACTGAGGAACTACTGGGAGATGAACCGCGAAACTGATTTCTTCCGAAACAAACAGATCCTTTTGGGTGGACCAGCTCTCATCCCCTCATTCTCGCTGCCTTCTTCAGTCAACTTGGAATTTCCAACCATCATACAGTCCAATAACCAATCTGTACAACACGAAAATGAAACACTAAAAAGAGTGCAGCAACTGATAGCTCCCTCTTCAACCCACAAACTAACAACACATACTGGATATATGGCCAAAGCGGCATCATTTCACTGTCCCGTCTTGCAGGCATCCTTCTGACTGTCAGCGCTTGGCGATGGCACAAGTAGAAAATCTATAGCTGCATATCAGCTACCCATGAATAGATCAGTGGTGATCAAACATGTGTGACTTCTTTTGAAAACAGCCACGTCCACCAATAAATACCACCAAATACCACCAAACCCATTTCACCTCGGCATTTTTTCAGTGTCGAATCAACCGCTATCCATGACCAGCAGCCCACAGGACGGCGCTCGACGCTTCGTGCCAAGTCACTGGCCTTGCCGGTGGAGTTGCTGCCTGTTCGATGATGCAATGCCAGGCTGGGAGCCAAGCACAGAACCAGCAAGCGCCACATGGCAGCGCAGGCGCTACGTTTGAAGGCGGACCAGGACGACCTCGGATATCCTCAGATCGTTGGAGAACAACTTTTGCTCAATTGGAGAATTTCGTTGATCACTTGACATAGTGGCTGATGTTGACTGTGAAATCAATCTGGTAGATGCAATTTGCTTGCTTTTTTCAAGGGTTTATGAAGCAACAGGCATCGAATCCATGGGGCACACGTCCCTTGAGCACGGATGCTCTTCAGCCCAACGCGGCGAGCGCGCGGTGAGGGCAGGTGAGTGCTTCACCATGTGGAGCTAAGAACTTCTGCCTAAGACTATAGTGGTAAAGGTAGGGGTTCATAGCCGGAGTCACAGCATGGTTAATCTTATTTTGATGGCTAATAGCTAGTCGATAATTGATGGCTAATAGCCAATGTATTTTTAGGGGCGGCTAACAGTCATGATTAAGAATGGCTAAGAATTTGTACTTCAAACCATTTTGTAGCGGTTAAGAATGGCCGATTAATACTAAGTCAATGATGGTTGATCCAGGTGTGACTAATAAACTACCATCAGTTTAATCGTGGGTGGTGATCTGCCATCAAAGAAAGGGGGGTTCTGTGGATGGGCCATCCCAGTAAATATTAGGCCGCCCTTAACAACTATGAATTACAATGGTCGATAAACCATGGATAGACAAGATAGCAACGGCTAAGACTAAGAATGTTACCGAAATATTGAGAAGCTCATCAACAATGTGCTAGTAGTTGTTGATGGGCTGGTTTGGACAATGCAGTGCTGGTGCGGATCGACAAACATTGCAAAATGAATTGCGATTGCCCCCCTCCCGGCCCTCTCAACGATTTTCTTCTCTCAATTAACCATGTACAGCTCTGTGTTATACTTATCTTGGACGGAAAAGCAACAAACCGCATACCACGCTACATCACACTACACATCCCATGATATGCATCCAGACCCTGGCGGAATCAACTCCCTATCAAGTGGTTGGCAGTTGATTCCTTCCGGCTTGTTGCTTTCTGCTTGGTCATGATCGCTGTTAGACCCACATTCTGGGCTAAAGCGAGGCTACAGGCTGATCCACCAAAAGGATCTGTGTTTAGGAAACGCCTGTATCAATAATGCAGGAAAATGGAGGGTATCATACATCGACTTAGATCATCTTAGATCACCGTTCATGAGCAAATTCAACCAAATCAACAAGTATCAAGCATTACTTGAATGTGGATCTCAAAACTGTCAAGCACTGGCGTGCGTGGCTGTCTGAAAAGTTGTTTGCTCGATCGTCAAACGAAACATCCCCCATTTAAACATGACAACGTGCTATTCCCACATGGATGACGCCTATCGATACAAGGATCTCCCGTTGCTGTGGAGAAGGTTGGCCGGTGCTGCTGTAGCTCCCGTGCCTCGACGCCCCCCATTTCTGCTTGCATTCCATTTCCAATCAGAGCCTTGAGTGGTTGCTGATGAGAGGGGAAGCAAACTGTTCTTAATGATGGTGGTTGATCATGGTTGTTAAGACAAACTGTTCCTACTCATGGTGGTTGCTCATGGTTGTTAAGACAAACTGTTCTTAATGATGGTGGTTGATCATGGTTGTTAAGACAAACTGTTCCTACTGATGGTGGTTGCTCATGGTTGTTAAGACAAACTGTTCTTAATGATGGTGGTTGATCATGGTTGTTAAGACAAACTGTTCCTACTGATGGTGGTTGCTCATGGTTGTTAAGACAAACTGTTCTTAATGATGGTGGTTGATCATGGTTATTAAGACAAACTGTTCTTATATAATTATGGTTGAGAGCTTTGTTTAAGAAACCAGTTTTGTCAAACATCATGGTTGATCATCATGAAGCATATTGGACAAAGAAACCAAATGGTGGTTGATGATGGTGACAAATGATACTTGATCATGGTTGTGAACTACTTTGTTGAAACAGTTTGTAGTTTTGAGACCCCTAACCCTTTGTGTTTCATGACATGTGGGTATTTGAGGTCTTTGTGAGTTTCAACCCTACTTCAAGTTCCACTGTTTCGATTTTGCAACATCTGCTCTTCCTTGCGGGGGAATCTTGGCTTCCGTGGCCAAGCATTTGTTGTGGCTTTCATGTTGTTCAGCATCAATCCTTGCAGTCGAGAAACGATGCACAAACGTTGCATTTTGGCAGGAACTCGGCAAATGCATTGAACCTCACAGATCAAACGACTCCGGGGACCTTTGGCAATAGGTCGGTTCACCCCTACTCCTCGCCTAGCGTCATTCGTCATTGGTTTTCCTATTATTGGTTGCTAGTTATTATCCCCACTAAACTTGATGGTGAATATTGATCCGTAGCCATTTGAAGAATGGACTTTCAATGGGCTTCTTCCGTCACGTCCATGAACCTGAAGCAAAATCATGTTTGGTGATTGTTTGTCGATCTAAGCGTTGCCGAAGGACACCCTCCTCTAGCATGCTCAACAAATAACCGATCAGGACTTGTTATTAAGCCTTACACATACACAAAAGGATTCTGCTGAGGTTTTCATCGAACGGCCTTCAAGTGCTCACCAAGCGCAAAGGGATTCGCCAAAACAAATTAGTCAAAACAAATGAGTCTAACATAGTCTAACCTGTGGGTCCAAATTGCACTCCTACTGAATATCCCCAACATGAACAGTTTTCCTTTGGCTGGAGGCCGCCACCCAACCATTTGGTGAGGGCCTATCTCCAGCATGAACAAAATAGATGATACCACCATGTACCAGCTGGGGGATGTTGATCTATACCTGGTGTGTGGATGGTCACTACTTGCCACACATCTGCAACGACAAAGCTAAACATGGTCTTGTTTTCCCACTTTTCGCACTTGTTTCATCTTCTTCTGTGTCCAAATCTTCACACTCACCATGTCTTTGAAAGGAGATCATGGACATTCATAAGTCCTGTTTTGGATGAGGGAAGCATGTGAATGAAATTTGGAAAACCGTCTTGTGTTTCATTTTCTTCAAACAAACCCCCATTTCCCTGGTGTTCAACATCGCCACTATGGCAGTAACATGGGGCTTCATGCAATCAACCAAAACTCAATTGGAAGAGAGGTTCATCCTGTTCC
>VSDK01006142.1:520168-572882 GCA_009767595.1 Symbiodinium kawagutii | reverse complement strand
CGGTTCATCCTGTTCCAAACGCCCTGTCGCAGAAATGATCTTCCTCGAGCCATTCCTTAGGGAGATCGTATGAGTGACCTTCAGTAGGTTCAATGTGAAGGAGATCACACACACGTCGTCTTCCAGCCGTCAAGCGCGGACTCGTCGGTCACGGACCAAGACTCGATTAGGTGCTTTGCTACCGGAGATCTCTTGAGCTCAAGGATATCGCAAAGGGGATGGATTCACCGAAGCAATTGGCCTATTCAACCCGAGCTTATGCTAACAACCATGCAGTTTGGTCGGTGTCATTGTCGACTCATGTATTTTCCCGGCAGTCCAGCAACTAAATAGAATTTTCTTGGACCCTTCATACCCGCTAGTTTACAACCCCTGCTAGAATCAGTATATGCAAAAAGCCAACTAGTAAGCAAGCTGAAACAACCTGCTTTTTTGTGTATCCTAGAATGGACATGGCGAGAAATCACATAACTTGCTTTCCAGGAAATCGACATATTCAGTTTTGCATTCTGAATACTTTAGAGTATGTCGATGGCTTCGGACATATCCACTTCAGAAACTGTCAAAACAGAGCCGTATCCCCTAGCAATGGCAGCAAATTGGCCGAACAAACATCCAACTGAATGTGTCCTAAATCATAGCTATCCCAGTCACAGAAATTTCGATATATGAAGAACTACGTATACATCAACCTTCAGGCGACTTCTTCACATAAATCGCCCAACAAATCATGCCAGAGGGACCAAGTGCCGCCATCCTCCCGGCCCAAGGGACACGTCGCCACTTGGCCGGATAGCGCCAGGGCGTGCGGAGACCCGCGCGCCTCAGAGCGAAATCACCAGGGTGAGCTGGAAGCCTATAGCTGGATGAAGCCTGAGTTCACCATGGTGAGACCAACCTATGTGGTGGTTTCTCCAAATAGGGGACCCAAAAATGGTTGGTTTAATGCTATAAACAGTCAAGAAACCAATTTCAATATCAACCAACCTATTTCACGGGAGATAATAACCAACAAGAATAGGGAAAACAATTCAATGATGAATGATAAACAATTAGGTAGCTGAACTAACCCCTATAAGCATGGTGAGTCACGAGTCACCAGTAGTGGACACATCCAAGTAATAACTGAGGATCTGCAACCCTGGCGTTGTTGCGAAGATCCTGCAGCAACGCTTCACCACCTGCCAAACTTTGAGGAACAAAAGTGTCGCTTCCTCGCATTGCTATGGTCTTGGGGTGCTTGGACCACAGAAATCGTTCGATTTTCAGGGGATCACCTTTCCAACAAATGACAATGTTTTATGCAAAAACTACACCTATTGAAGAGGGAAACATGGAATTATGCTCAATGATCCGAGCTGAACATGCTCAATCCGATGTTTGATGCCACCAAGGAGGAACTAAGTTTGGATCCTGTACGGCTCAAACATATCTGATAATGCCGAATCTGGTTGAGCAGTAAGCCCACTGGTGCTATATGTTTGGACAAGTTGATTAGTCTTGGGATGTCAACATGATGGCTTACATTCTCCCATGTAACAACCCACAATAACAATCAACAAACAGCAAATGAGGCTCCCCGAAAATACCGCACTGCCGTAGCTTCAGGTCCATATCCTCTACCCCTGGCGGTTCACATTCCGCAAATGACCTATGTACTGCACCGAACCGTTGGAACCTCCCTATGGCTTTGGGTTGGTGGGCGGCTTGACCGACCAACCAACACGGCTGGAGCTGTCCCATCAAAGTCTTGGGGCACGTGCAAGGATGGTTCAACACAGCTCAACTGCTGCTTGACCCGTTGATACGATGTCAACCTCACTACTTCCTGGATCTGTTTGAATAGAATCTTCCATGAAAGAGCACATGTTCAGGAGTTCTCCATTCTCCATTGTTATCGGTTAGTTGCAGACTGTGCCGCTGGATTAAGCACTACTCACTATACCTTTGCGATCAATCAGTACGGACTGAGCCTTTACAATTAACCATGAGAAATTGTAAGTATCATTACAGTATTGCACCAAACTACCACCCTACTCACCATGCACCACGAAGGAAATGGATGTCGCTCACCTTCCTCCCCGAAGTATTGCGTCTCAGGGCGGCACTTTGCGTTCGGACAATCCTCAGGAAGCTGCCACGAGGGTGGTCGACAGTTGCGATGTTGACTCAACCCTCTCTTGATCACCACTCAAATGCGCATAAACAAATAGATGCTTGACTCATTCTAGTTCAAAAGCAGTAACACGCGGAAAAAAAATAAAAAAAAAAAACATTACATGAAAATCACACATGTTGTACCAATTTGTGCCAGTGCTGTACTTCTATGCGCCAAGCCACAGCATGATACTGATGATTACGGATGATAATGATGATAATGATAATGTAAATGGGAACAAGTGGCTCAAATAATGGTGAATTCAATGTGAAAAACAACCATGGCAAACAACTACAAGTTTATTTGTGTCTTGCAGAGTGCAATGTGAGCCATGTGAAGCGCTCCCTGAACGCTAGGTAATGCATGACGGATACTGTCACCCATATTGAAACCTCCATAAATTGAAGGTGGCCCACATCGACACTGGCACATGCATAGACATGCAAAGACAAAATCAATCAAGTAAAACACTAACAAAACTAAAACTCATCCAGACACGGGTATCCATGCATTTACGCAAACATCTTCGTATGTCATCTATTTAGGTCTAATGATGCGCACATGGAAAAACAAAAAAGCATATGTGCTCGTGTACATGAAGGTTTCAAGTATGTTTCATATATAACACATCCTTTCCCCGTTAACTAAATGCAGATTTCCCCTTTAAGACAAATTGCAAATTTCCCGTTTGACTGAACCGCATGTTTTATCAAATCATTAACTGTGAAAGTCTGAAATTGTGCCCCACGAACCCGGCCAATCATCCCACACAATATGATTTAGGAAATAAACCACTTTCAACCTCCGGGGGTTATGGCGACCATGAACCAACTTCCACCTTGCAATGGCCCAAGCAATACCACTACTTGGATCACGGCGACTCACCAGCATCTCAACAAGGCACTTGTGCTAAATGGCCCAGCTTTCCGCAGTTGTAGCAGGTGACCTGACGAAACGCTAGAACCACTTCCAGGTCGCAGCAGTGGTCAGGACCCCCCTTGATACGGGGTAGAAAACTTCCAAATGATAAGAACTTTGGGATGGTGACTTGGAGTGCTATGGTTATGCGGACCTCGATTTCAAGTGACGGCTGTGATGCAGAACGAAGGGTGGCATGACTGCATGACTGGTATCAAGATGCCTATGGAAACAAGGCCCGTGCCAGTGGTGACAGCAAGAAATGCAAAACAACATGTGCAATGGGATTCCTCAGCCGGAACTTACAGCATATGGTGATGCTGTGATGCTGAGTGAAATAAATACATGCATGATATTGCTGGAAATAACCATCATGAATCATGACAAAAACAAGGAATTACTTAGTATTTCCAACAAATAAGAGGTAGCCTCATGATGGCAATGCCACATCACACTGGTGCTGCTAGCGGTCACAATCGCGATGCCGTACGTGCTGTTGCCGTCAGGATGCGCAGACGAACCAATCCCAAGGGTTCAGGGTCCACCATGCGCGCTTATATGCGAATTCATTGGAAGTCGTGGCCAGATGCTTGTCTCAGTTCTTGTTCTTCCGGGCGAAGCGAACTCGAGTGACCCGCTTGGCATGGTAACTCCTCCACAGACGCTTATACGAGCAGATCAGCCCGTTCATAATCCTCATGGTGCTGAGAAGGTTTCGAGGGCTTGCCTCTGCACCCTGTGACTCGCGCGTGTCATGTTACACCTGCTGGGTGCAAACAGCACGGCTTCTGTGTTCAGGGTGGTCATGGTAGTGTCTGCCCGAGGCAGTGTCAGCTTTCCGACTTCTTCTCCAGCAGCTCCAGCTTGAGCTTGACGTGGTTGTTGTACCCGGACTCGTACATCGGGCCGTAGCTCAGAGTCCGTGCAATCAGTGCTATGTTGTCGGTGCTTGCTGGAGATACATCTTCCCCAATGTCACCTCGGTGTTGCCCTCGGCGCTTGCCAGCAAAGCAGAGTCGCTCGCTATGGTGGTACTGCAGCAGCAGGGACTCATGTAACACACCCTTCGCATTAGGAACATCTGCAGCAACAAGCATAGCAAAGCCCGGGAAAGACATGGAAAAACTCCAAAAGAGTCTATCCCAATACGTATACAAAATAAACAACTAAACGGCATGGTGGCATTGCGAGGTCAACTATTATTGGAATGGTCTAAAATTAAGCTTAAGGAAGATGTTGTCACAGCTAATGCCTGTGTCTTGTGCGTATTGTTCTCCTTTCCCTTGCACATCTGCGTCACAATAACCTTCAAATTATGTCACATTGAACTAATTTGAACTAAACACATGATTTCCCAAGGCGAGAAACACACACACACACACACATCGAAGGAATCTGCTCAAACACGATTGTCCACTACTCGAAAACTGATGGAGTCCTTCAATGGTGTACCCAAAACATGTGGTTGGCCTGGTTAAAATGTTCATTTCCTGTTGGTTTGTGGGGCCATTGTGGGTCCCAAGTCTGGATGCACACTGGCTGTGAAGCTCGCTGCCTCGGTAGGTTTCTCCTCTTCCTTGGTAGATGCCACCAACAAGCCTCAACGCATCCAGCACCCGCCTAGTGAGGTCCCAAGGCTAGTTTACTCAGATGGGGAGCTCAGCCATGGGGAGGATGTGAATGGCACCAGGACCCACAGCCATACGGAAAACATGCCAATGGTGGTGTCTCAAGCCATAGGGGTACCCCCAGTTATCATCCAATATGAGTCATTTGTAGTAATCAACCAACCAGTTTGAGGGGTCACCTATCTTGAGGAACTGTCATACGGAGTTGCTTTTTTCACAGCCAAATCTTTCAGAGAGTCTGCCACAGGATAAGTTGGTCAATGTGGGCCTGCCAAAGAATAGGTACCTCAACATGCGATCAAATCAAGTATACTGGCTGCTTCAAGGGAATTACGATGTTTTCGAACACCAGCCACTACATACCGAATAGTTTGCCCACAATAATCCACTAGACCAGCTGAGGAAACAACATAAACTGCGGGGATATCCCCTAGAATCTCAGATGAGTTACTGTCGCTTGGGGATGTGTATGACTACGCCATACCAATCGTTCACAATGCAGCTACTTTTTTCGTCATTAGCATGAAACTGAATCAAAGACAGAACGTGACCATGGCAGTGTTGCAAGTTAGATCACCGATTTCACAAAAGCCAATGCTGGATTATCATTTATCAAATTAATTAATCAACAATGATTCATCATGGTTCAATTGCCTGTCCTTTCCTTATGATTCGTTGCTGCTGGCTATCAACATCATTCAGCGTCTCTGATCCTTCATAGCACTCCAGTTTTCCATGACAGTCGAAAACACCTTAAATCATGTAAACCCTCCTTGTAAAACGATTATTTGACAGCCCGCAGATCCGCAGTAGTTAACACTGGTTCAACCATGCGTAGTTGTGATTACTTTGTGGGCAGTGTGGATATCGCTTCCTGTCCATGGTCCTGATAATTTGAAACTATTCACCATTATGAACCAGTCAAAACCAGTACTACTTAGGGCATTAGACCATCAATTAATCATGTCAAACCAACAATCTATCATTTTGAACCATGAATTGGACATGCTAAACCGGCATTGTAAACCATTCATATCTGTGCGCTAACAATTCTTCATTCTCAACTAAAGCATCCATTAACAATCATAGACCAGTAATTAATTAATCATTATAAACTGCAATTAACAATTATTGGTTACTTTGAACCAGCAATCAATCCTTGAAACCATTAATCAACAATAAATTGACCAATAAAATTAGAAACCATCAAACAAATCTATTCAAACCATTCATGAACCACTACAAATTCCCAACTTCTGTTGTGCACCGGTGCTCAACCAGGGGCCGTCCGGATCTCCCAAGTATATCCAAGCACCGCCTTCGGAGGATCTCGCAGTCATCACCTTCACCTGGCAAAGTTGATCAGCCCAGCCCAAACCACTCATCAATCCCGAGTTTTCCCAGCGAAATGGTTGATGACTGTGGATTACTTGATGAACATTAATGGTTGATATGTGGTTTTCCCAGCGAAATGGTTTGATTTCAAGGTTAACTAATGGTTCATTGATGGTTAAGTCATGTTTTTTTCTTAATGGTTGATGATTGTGAATTATTCGTGCATCAATCACTAGCTAGTACAGTAATGGTTCATTGATGGGAATCAATGGTTGATATTTTTGGGTCAATTGTGGGATAATCAAATCATTGATTGGCTGATTAATTGATGGATAATCAATTTGGTTGAGTGATCAGTGGGTTGATTGTTGGTGAATCGATGGTTAATTATATATAGTGGTGAATAATGGTGGATGGAGAAATTGCTTTGTGCTGGCAAAATGTACTCTGGAAGCCTTACAATTGATGGAGTTGTCACCAGAGTTTCATGTATATACAGTAGATTTTCCCAGAACCAATTCAAGCCTGTGTCCAATGTAACCAGCTATTGGCAACATTTGGTGTAACATGGTATAACCAATGACGAAGTGTTGTAAACCAACTGATGCAACCTTGGAAGCCAACAAGTCATTATCTACAAGCAACAAAGGAGCTACTGTAGTATAATTAGAGACAAAATGTGGGTGGCTCATGACCCCAAGTCATCATTCATATTTCATGTGAGTTCAAAACTGTTGCTTCATAGTAGGGTGGTTGACATCGCAAATCCACCAGCGCCATTGGAAGAACTTCAGACCGATCATCGTCCCTCGTGCCATTCGACCGCAGCCCCGTGGGGTGCCGTGGGATTGCCTCATGGCTGGGTTGCCGTTCTGAAGCGCATCCAGCACCCAGCCCCAAGCACCATCACAATCAACCACCATGCAGCGCTGATCAACCAAACAACCCACAAACATTAGTCAATCATAATCAACAAACATGAACAACCCCCCAACAACCCGCGAACTGTTCCCAAACATTAATCAACCCCAAACATTATGATCAACCAACATTGATCAACCGCCCCTGCCGTTGTTCTGCGCTGCGGTTCGCCACCTCGGCCTGAAAACGGAGCGTGGCTTCCTCGGAGGAATCGTTGACCACCAGCCTCGGACGGCAGGCGTTCGATCGGTGTTCCACTGATGGAGGTTGAGGCTGGCGAGACCCAACCGTTGTTGGATCGGTTAGGTTTGGTAACGCACAGCTGGGGTAAACTATCACTGATACGACTTGGCGTCATGATAGCAAAGCACAGCGCCAACAAGAATGTTTGGGATACACCACTAGGGATTTCACAGCACTGATGAATTCATTGGCTAAAAAATGTCTATACTTAGTACATTATGAGGTGGATGGTGATCAAGTCATTAATTCAACTGCGGGTTTCACCCACATCAAGGACCAACAAGTTTTTCGCTGGAACCAGGTTGCCAAATGATACCAGCTTGACCCAAACAATCCCAAACATGGCGCTTGCACTTCCATGGATGACTCCCCTTCACTGCGCCAGCCGCAAGCGGCCAAGCGACCAACCGGCTGAAACCCTGGAACATCTCTACCACAGTGGTGATCTTCGAGCATTTCTCATGGCACTCGGTAACTGGTATCAACGATGTGGCACCACCAATGACTCGCGTGGTGCCCTCATGGGAAACACATGGCCGGTGTGACCACCAGGTGACAAGGCGCTGGACCCGCTATCAACTTAGCAGGTCGCACACAAAATGAAGCGATCAACAAGTAGCTATGACTGTTGTTGTCTTGACTTACAAGAATATTGATAATGGTTCTCAATAGCTGTTAAAAAATAAGGGTCACTATTAACAAATTAGCTGATGGTTTATGATCAGAATGCCATTGGAGACCAGGTGGGTACCGAATACTGCAACTATCAAGACCTCATAGACCAACACATCACAAGCTTGATCGGAAAATCTACCTTGGGGAAACCTACTTTTTAACCTTTCAAGATCAGGGTTTGGTAGAAATCGTCTAGCCATTTCGGGGATTTGATGGATATCGAACGTTATCAGCGATTGATGTGAATCATTGGTTCGTCTCAACCCCGGTCAACCCCTCTTGGCCATCCTGGTCAGTGGCCCACCCTGACGCATCCAAGTGCCCCAAACAGAAGGACAGCACCTTCTCCGGTGACCTGGCAGCGTCGAAGTTTAGCTGCACTTTTGGTACGAAAGTTTTCGGAACAATTTGATGAATCTACATCAAAGTTTGAGGGCTTTATGTTCCTCAGTTTGGTACATGCGTGCTTATATGTGTTTCCTCAGGCACCCGGATCAACTGTGACCTAGCACATGAGTTCATGCTGTACCTGGCTCAATGCTTGCCAGCAGTGTCAGCACCACATGTATTATGTTCTTTACATAGATACAAATGTATATGTATGTATTTATTTCACGCAATTACCATGTGGTCATCCATGTATATACTGTACATGATGTTGGCGTACACGTACACACGTATGCAGGATGGTTGTTTGTAGCCATACCGCTGACACTGGAGATGTTGTGAGGGTACATGTGTTCACAAATGTATATGCAAAACAGAAAGCACACAATAAAACTTTGTCTTAAGTACAGTAAAAATATGATTGATAATTGACGACCATGTTTGATTCATGGCAGTGATTGGGACTCACTATTCCCAATGTTGACTCAGCAAACAAAGGGATCTTAGCAAGGACTTGAAGGCAAAATTGCACTTAGCCAACGCTTGGGCACTCCCACCTTGATGTATCCCTACGATTTCACAGTCATATCACATCCCCCATAGGCGCACCCACCCCCACCTGGAAGAGCCCCAGTCCCTGGCGGCCCAAGGGACGGTACAACCTGAACGTGGCGGTGTCTCCGGTGAGATTTGTGCGGGATGGAAACCCAGGGAACGACTCATTGTGATTAGGCAATTCTGAGAGCCTAATGATTAATGAATATAGTTAAAAAGAAACGGCTAACAAGGGCAAATACTGGTTAAATGATGGTTAGCCCATGGTTGATGACGGGAAATCATGGCCAAATTCATGGCTATCAGTTGCAAAGGAATGGCTAACAATGGTAAATAGAGATTAAATGATGGCTATCGATGGTTGCATGACAGCAAATGATGGTTCAATGGTGGGCATGTAGTTGTTAATCCATAGCCGATGAACTTATGGCTTCTGATGGTCAACGATGGATTGTGATGCATTGTGATGATAGCTCTTGTTTGACGGTCAAGTGATGCTCCTAGAGAGAAGTTGATTTGAGATGAAAACCACAACACCATATCCCACAAGTAATCAACTTTGACCAGGACATTGGAGGAGCATGCTATCTACCTCAACTGGCAATTATGCTAGCAAGGCAAAGCTTATTGATTCTTGTTGCAAGGTAGGATGGCACCCTAGTCCTGTGGTAGTCGCCCCGACTTCTGCAATTGAGCAGGGGAGTCTGCTTTGCAACTGTATAGGCGCGGGGAATGCCCATCAGTGCCAACCATCCGAGATTCGAGAAAACTCCAATTTTGAGGTACAGTAACCCATTTAGGAACCCCTCATAAATAAATGAAAAGGCTATACTTCGCCAGCCGTAGTCCTCAAAAGACAAGGACGGTGATGCGCAAAAGGATAACCCATTGGACACCACCACGAAAGCACATGCATGGTGCACATATATCATATCATGTGGATGCATATCATGTATATAAATATAGACAACGTAAAAGTGTATTTGAATCACTTAAGGAACCAAGCCCAGCCCCCTTAGGAACCAAGCAACCAATCTGTTGGGTTCTTCCCATGCTCTCCTGATGTCATCCGCCCCCCACCTTCGAAAGCGTCGGCCAGGAGCACTACGCAATGTCAAGGGCCTCGCCAAGGGTAGCGATGACTCCAAGGATCCGCGCGTTGCGTTGGATACAAGGGACGATGGTTAGAACATCTCAGAACTAGGATCATTCGGATCATTCTTCATCAATATTTCATATTTCCAAGTATCCAACGGAAATTCCTGACGAGTGTTTCAACTGCTAGCAGTGGTTGAACTGGAAAGGCCTCGGCAACAACTCGCAGGATCTTGCCAAACAGGTCCCACTAAAGGGTTCGGCGAGGACCGTGGCCACCATTTCTTCGTGGTGTTGCGTCCTTCTCAGCTGACCACTGGGCGACGTCGCCGGAGAAGATGATGGCCCGGTTGGTGTCCGACAAGGCAGTCGCTCACGTCTTGAGGTGTCCGTGTCACAGCGAGAGCAGGAAGCAGGGTCGGTGGCGTGGTGGTGGATCGATGTCACAACGGCTGTCACAACGGCAGTCACAACGGCTGTCCCTCGGTGCTGGGACCAGGTGCCCTTGGGATTGTTCACTTGTCGCAGCTTCCTGGGTGCCATGGCAAGCCATGTACCACTTGAGTTCTGTTGCACCCTGGAGAGCCCAGCGTAGCAGTTCAACTGAAACAATGGGCTGGGAAGAATGCTTCGACTGGGAAGAAGGCTTCGACTGAAAACAGTGGTTGGTTGGACTGAAAACAATGGTTGTGATGGAAACATATGGAAACAGTGGTTTCGTTTTGTTTGACTGGAAGCAGTGGTTGGATTGGAAACAACGGTTCCAATTGTAACAGTGGTTTGACTGGAGACAATGGTCAGTGGTTTGGGTCGAAACGCAAGATTCGTACTGGCTTCATAAGGATCAATTCATGGATAATCCATGGTACAATCATGTACAATCATTGTCCACCTGGCATTAATAGATTAACCATCAGGACCGCCAAACAAATAGTGTTCTTGAAATTGAAGGAACTAACAAAGCAGCCAATCTGAACTGCTTGGAAGATCTTAGAAGGGTAGTTCAAGGTTGGATATAAGCAAGGCATAGCAAAGAAAATCAACCATTTATTGAGGACGAGGAGGAAGGTCATAAGCTTTATCACCATCGCTAGTACACAGTTGCTAGGTGTCACGGTGTCCAGATTGCTACAGGGACACCACAATGGTGAGCTGCTGGTGTCCTTGTGTCCCAGCCATTGCGAACACCACTGCGTTCAACATCCTTGTCACTGTGTTCATCTATGATGTATCCATCATCATAAGTGATAAACCATTGTCACTTGTTCACACCTTCCACTACCAACATTCTTGCTACTAGTATCACTGAGAACAAACTAATCTTTATTCACGTCTTCACATCGATCACACCTTTCTGCAATGAACACGACTTCAGTTCAATCAATCATCCAAGAAACGGGGCTTATGACCGTTTGGCATATTCAAAAACCATCAATCAGTGGGTTTTTGCTGGTGTTACTAGCATGAAGGACTGGAAACTATGATTGATCACACAATTTGATGACGTATTGGGAAAACAATGACTAACCAATGTTGCTAAACGTGATCAGGGACAATTGTTGGGCATGCTGAAACAACCCTAGTGTTTCAAATCTAATCGCTCTTACTGGTACAACTGGTGTTGAATACTGTACTTTCACAAGAACCATCAACAGTGATTGGCAAAGATTAGCATTTATTGAAAAACAATTGGAATTGCTGACCATTTTTGATCACTAGACAGACTTTAGGCAAGTTCCATTTCACGACAACTCCATTACAAGATTGCTAGTGTGGCTATTGATCAGAAATTACATCCCATGATCAATCCTGATCACCAGTTTTTGCAATTAGCCATTATATACCCGTGAGTATACTCACAATCACACCTTAACAACCCATCGTTTGAACCATCGACCCCATGGATTTCACCGTCATTACCATGGTAAACGAACAAACTAAGCATTCTCAGTCGTAATGATTAGCCGTTGATTGGTGGTTGAAGCACCCCTACGAAAAAATATGCTTGTCAACCAACCATTTGTTCATGAATACTAGGGAAAATAATCAAAATGTCAATCAAACCACCAACCAGTACGCCATTGATGATGATGGTGATCGCGATATTACTTGGCATGGGCCACAGCGGTGAAAACACACCGCTGGGCGTCCCCACGCAGCGTGCAGGCCCGACCTGAACGAGCTGGCAGCAGCAAACTGTTGCATCATGTTTAGCGGCTTGGTGGTTTATAGCCAAGAAAAGGAAACGGCTGTTGAACGAATTTGCTTAACCTTGCTTCATAACTGTATAGCCATTTGCTGCTGCACCGCACCTTTTTTCATGCTGTGGCAAGGCTCTTTAGTGCCAGGCCTCTGACATCACATTGTCTGTCGAGGCGTTGAATTCAAGGCCCTTAGACCTATCTTCTTTTCACAAGCCCATTGGGCTTGGCAACCCTTTCCGGGTACCACACAGGCTCAACGGCCTCCAGCCACCAAAAACGAACACAGCAACGCTGGCAAGGGCGGGGGTGGAGGGAGCCCAAACTACGCCAGCATGCAGCCATGCTATAGTGTCGTGCATTCAAGCCCTTGGCTTTCACTTAACTCAAGCCTATAGCCATTTGCTGCTGCACCGCACCTTTTTTCATGCTGTGGCAAGGCTCTTTAGTGCCAGGCCTCTGACATCACATTGTCTGTCGAGGCATTGAATTCAAGGCCCTTAGACCTATCTTCTTTTCACAAGCCCATTGGGCTTGGCAACCCTTTCCGGGTACCACACAGGCTCAACGGCCTGGCGCACTCCAACCTCAAGCGATTCAAGAGGGGAGGCGAAAGAGGGAGCTGACACTCTCCCAATTTTAGCGCCTTGAAGCGCGCTCCTTACGAAGTTGCTCGCAAAATTGAACTGCGGCAGTGTGAAAGAAGGCTATTCGTTGATTAGCTTGGTCCGAAAAATGAAGCTGGATAAGCGCGGCTCGTCCAGAATCCAAATATTGTCTGGCTGTCTTAAACACTCTGCCATCGGCCTTATTTAACCAGGAGCTGGTCAAAAGAGGCGACGTTGGCAAAGGCATGGGACGCCCCTCCCCTTCTGAGGCTGTACCCTGTGAAGTTTTGCTCCTCAAGATGGAGAAAGGAGAGATACAATCCCAACTGGCGACGGAATTGTGAAGCGGTCCCACCAAACAAAAATTCGGACACTCCCGTCTCTATGGCTTCGCACAGGGGGGAGGCAAGAAAATCGTCCTGCACAGCCACACTTTCTAGGCGATTACGAGAGGTCTTGGTGGCAGGCAGGGCGACATAAATTTCACCTGTGTTTTCATGCACATGCAGGTGTGAAACTTTAAGTGCTGAAATCCCGCCCGTTCGCAAAAAGGCGGCAAAACCTAAGAGCATCAAGGCTGCAAACTGGAAATCAGACACACGGCAGGCTCCCCCAGCAACCGCCATGGCAACAGAGGCAGGCATGGGAACTGCTTGCCTTGGAACATAAATTTTCCAGTTTGAGAAGAACTGCCGGGCCACTGGAAGTTTGAAACGCAATTGGGGATAAAACCTCCGAAAGGCGCTCAAGGTATGCCCAGCATATGTCACATTGATATCATCTAGCCATAGATGCTCCAAAAATTGCGCTAACGTCTCATCCAAGACCCGCGGTTTGGATGGCATCGGAATTTCCTCAGTGTCCAGCCATTCAAAGAATCGCAACATCGCTCTTTTGTAACTTGCTAACGAACGAGCTTTCAACCCAATGAATCGGAGCGATGGTGGCATTACGCTCGTCGGCTTGGGTTGTCGGCGAAGTTCCAAGCCGACAATGTCCAAATGGGCAACACATACACGTCCGCTGCAAGTTCAAGCGCTGACAAGCGCCGCAAAAGGCGATTCAAACGTTTTGCTGGACTGCGGCCTTTTCCCACCGCAAAGAACACCACTTGCGAGTCAACCACGACCAGCAAGCGGGCTTGTGTCACGGCTGGCTCTTTGAGCAACCGGCGCACATGCGCTATAAGCGCCTGACACTCAAGCTCATTAATATGAGCATCCTGCTTCCACTTGTAGCTGAGAGTGTCTCGCCACAACCATCTGTAGGCAGGGTACGGCACAAGCTCTTTGCCATCATTGTGTTCAACCACAAACCTGATGTCGGTTCCACGGTAGTGTCCATTGGCAAGGAGGTGAGCCAATGCCTCTTCTTCGTTTCCAGGCACGAGCTGGTGCTCCAACTCGGCAATCCGCAATGCCACTTAACCGGCTGTACTTGTCCAACTCAGACTCGAGCTGCTGGATCCGGTGGCCCTCATGATCTGGCCACATGTTCAGTCTCTTGAAGGCCAAAGCCAGGCCTCTTGCGTAAGCTTGGCACAACCGAACGGGATACTCTGCCTCCTCCTCGGTGGGAATCTTGAGGAAGCCGTTCTCATCATAGTAGGGCTGGTAGTCCTCTGTGAAGTTGTGTGGACATTCCGGGCAATGCAAGACCTCAAAAAGCTCCGGGCAATTGGTCAGCACTGCAGTCCACTTTTGCCTTCGTCCTCCAAAACAGCAGTTACTAAAAACTGCCATTTTGACGTTGGGTCGCTGTGCTAACGCCACAGCCTCCTTCAAATACCGCATCCAACTTCTCCAAGGATGTTTCCATGCAAAGAGAAGATTTTTCCTTGCTCATCCAAAGCAAGGCATCTCTTCAAACTCTTCAGGGCCATTCGATTTCCCTGCCGCACTTGGACTGCATAATGCCCTGTCAGGTTTCTCAGCCCGTAGACGTTCCTTTCGTCTCTCAAGGCTGGCGGCCCCTCCATGCGACGATTCCCAATCCAGAAGGGTCGTCCGCGGGCCCTGCTGAATGTCTTGCAGTCCGGAGCATGATGCTCTGCGTCCATCCCTGATTCGTCTAGCGCTTCCCATACCTGCTTCCCTCTTTCGGAGAAGAAATCCATGTGGGAGCTGACCTTGTAGTCATAGGGTAGCGCCACATCCATGCCCTCTTGTAGCACCTGCATGGTCAGGGGAGCATTGGGTCCGGACCACCTTTCGCTGAAATACGGACACCCCTTGTCATGAAGGGGGCAATGTTCTCTGTGATCCAAGAAGCAATTGAGGGAGCACATTCGAGCTCCACATCCCCGTGGGCAATCAATTTCGTTTCCGGTTCCCATCAACTCGCCCATTTCTGAGCGGCATGATGAACACAACAGGAAATCAGGATTTGGGTGACCCAAAGGCCTCTTGAGCATTGAGGCTTGACACGATCCTCCTCCTGTTGGCGACGCATCCGTTGCACTCAACTTCTGATAAGTGGGTGCCCTCCTATTTGTAAAAGTCAGGGGGAGCAACGCCGTCAAGGCAAGCATCTCATCCAACGCTTCGTTAGATGGCGAGTAGTCACCACTGCTCTTTTGGAGGTGCACAAACAGTTGGTCCATGAAAGCCAGGAGGCATCTCCTGAAAGCTGATGCAAAGACCAGCCTCCCCACCACTCCGGCTACCAACTGGTATGTCCACTTCTTCTTCGCCATCATGAAGATGCACATTCCCAGCAGCAGTTTCTGCTTGTCGGGGTGAAGCCCATGTAGTCGGACCTCAGTTCTCCTCCCTGCAGGGAACCTACCATCGAACCTGCCAGCGCCTTTGAGGCATTTGTTGGCAGCCCCTTTTCCTCACACGCTTTCTTGAAGCGGCGATGTTCGTCCGACTCTTCTCCTTTGACCAGCTTGGCCATCGAGGATGAAACAATCCTCAGCTGATCCACGGAGTCGAGGTACAACATCAGTTTGTCACCCGACGGAATTTCCTTCCACTTCTGAACCTCAGCGGTCCCAGGTAGCTGAGCCACATTGAAGGCTAGGTGCCTCACTGCAGCCTGGATCACTCCGACCGCTGACACCCAACCCATCGGGACGGTGCGCAGTGCAACGTAAGCAGGCTCAGTGCTGTCACCTCCGAACACCCTGGATGGCACTGTCTTCTCGTACACAAACAGTCCTCTCCATCCCAGGGGCATTTTGAACAGGTTGAAAGCCGATGATAAATCCTCCGAATCTATCACGATCTCGGCCTCATCAGGGATCCTCATCAGATTTACCTGTCCAACGCAAGGCAGAGTTGCCTCATCTCCTTCTATCTTCTTTGAAACTGAGTTCAGGGGCACGAAGATTGAGATGAAGCGTTGCAACGCCTGATCTCCCTTCATCTTCAACACAGCCCCTGCACCGTTCAAGATCTTGTTGCCTTTTGGATCTCTTAAGATCTCCTTTTCTGGGCATTCATGGAAGAGTCCTCTCTTAACTCCTTCCACCACCAACGCTTCCCAATCCTCGTCGGTTGCTCTCACGTAGCTCTTTGGCAACGTGGCAGGCCACTCCTCAGGTGGCAACAAGCTTTCCATTGGAGTCATCACTTGTCTCCGTGCTTCACCCTCCAAGAAATCTTCCAGAGGGGCAACAGCTGCTTCACCACTCTGTGGCCAGCAGGCCAGGATTTTCTCCGGGACCAACTGTTCCATCTCAACATACGAGGATCTCCATTTCGATGTCGCTCCTTGATGGCACCGGTGCTCGGTGATGGCACATCCTAAGGATGGCAGGAGTGAGATGAACATCCAACAGGTGCTTTTGTTTTGTGCTGAGCCCTTCGTTGTGTTCCATGTATTTGGCACTCCCAAAACCGGAGCAGTACTGGTAGTTGAGGACCCAGCACATGGCCACTAACCACCCTTTCATTGCCTGATCCAGCGCTGCGTACTCCTCCACTGCCTTTAGCGATATGGGCAGGAACTCTATGAAAGCAACGGGCTTTCCTTGGGCCACAGCATGTTGTTCAAAAACCTGCCTGAATCGCCCCATAGCAGTTGGAGACTTCTGCAACGCCTTCAACACGGCTTGGCCGGCACTCATCATCTCGCGCTCACCATCCAGCCAGCTGTCCAATTCTGCTCGGAAGCTGTCCCAAGATGGGCTTGTCGCAGAGACCTGCTCCTCGTTTTCTCCCAACTCTGAATCCATCTGAGGACCTTCCTCTGGGAACATTCGCTCCTGCTCAACTCCCCTCGATCGAGGGGGCATCGCTGGTTCTGGGGGCCGTTCCTCCCGGGCCACTCTCTTCACTTTTTCTCGGCCACCTCCTGGGCCGGCGTCTTGGCCTTTCCTTTTTCCTTCCCCTTTGATTTGCCGCTCCCTTTGCCGTCCTTCCCTTTTGGACCGGGGCGATGATCGTCCCAATGCCAAGGATTCCTTCCTCTCAGTCGGTCCTCCAGCTCCGACTCCTTGGCCATCATCTGTTCTTCGCCCTTGTCGGCGAGCGTCGCTTCCTCGGGGGTTAGTTCGAGGAACTTTGCCTTCTTCCATGTGTTGTTGTCCAACACGGACTGTTCCAGGGCCTTGATCCTCTGTGCTACTATGTCTGCTGCTCCTCGTCCGTTGTTCACCGCCATCTGGTTCAGGATCTCCACCAGGACTCGGAGCTCTCGCTGCGTCCTCATGTTCCATTTGTCCTTCAACGCGGGTGTGAGGATCGCGAGGTAGTAGCTGAGGGCGCTGGGATTGATCCGGTTTCCCATGGCCCCTCTTCTCATCGACATCGCCCCCTCGAACCTTGTTGCTTGCTCCATCTTCTGCAGGAGTCGAGTCGCCAGCTGGCCCGGATGCCGCTGCGCGTACCGCTGCAACCTCAAGTGCAGGGTCAGGCCCGAGGGGGCTTTCCGAAAAACTTGGCTCGATTGACTTGAGCCATCCTCATCTTCCTCCTCCTCTTCATCATCCTCCTTTGGAACTCTCCGGGTCTCACCAACCCCGAATGGCCCCTTGTACTTCACCGTCTTTGTTTTCCGACGGGCAGTCTTCTTGCCTCCTTTCTTCTTCTTCTTCTTACCCCCCTTCTTGGGGCGTCTCTTGTCCTCGTCGGCCTTTTTCTTACGCCGTTCCTTCTTGTCCTCCTCTTCACTAGAGGGCTCTTCACTCTCATCGGATTCATCGTCGTCATCATCCGTCACTGGCTTCTCCCGTGGGCCTCTTCCTATGTTCAACACACCCTGCCTCGGCGGCGGCCTCCATGGAAGCCCGGTATCGTCTCCCTTGCTAGGGGCTATATTGTGCTTTTTGAAATACTGCGAAAGCATGTTTTGGGCTTCTCTTCCATAGCCCTCTGGTGCCCCTTCCAGGAGCTCTGCTTCCTTCCATTGCCGCCATTGACCGATGTGGATTACCTCATCATGTTGACCCGCTGCAGTGCAGGTCTCACTCTTACCCCTGCAAAGGTGGTAAGAGCCATCCACCGTTGACACACGCCCCATCTTTGAGGCGGCCCAGTCTCTGTAGTTTCTTTCCTGTGCAGCCATCAGATCCCCTAGGATGAATCTTCCCTTTTCACCCGGTGCATAGATTCTTTTCACCTTCACCACGATGGTTCCATTTCAATTCCCATCATCGTGGCACACCTTCCCTTCGATGATGTCATCCTTACTAGGGGATGCTTGGCTGCCTCCCCCCCCCAACCCACCTCCCTGGCATCCGACCAAGGAGAGGGTGGGGGGAACAATCCTTTCCAACACGGGCTTTTCCCGGCTCTCGCACACGGGGTCTCCCCCGGCAAGGCTTATTTTGAGCCCAAACTACGCCAGCATGCAGCCATGCTATAGTGTCGTGCATTCAAGCCCTTGGCTTTCACTTAACTCAAGCCTATATCACCAGGAACTGACAGGTGGAACCCTGGTTGGTTCATATTGCTGATCTTGGCTGTCTACGACGGATCAATCAACGTTGTCTTGATGTTGCTGCTGTGGTTTGCTCAGAAACACCTGCTTTCTTGCTGCTGAGTTGACATGACGACCCAAAACCATCTTCCAGATGAAGCCAGCATTTCACTTGCCAATCAAAATCTGCTCGAAAGCTACTGGTCAACTTGAATATGTTTCGAAAGAGATGTGCTTTGTGTGCTGTGAACATTCCCATGTAGGTATGCTTACAATCACTATCAACCACTATACCAATAGGCAAGTTGTGTAACTGGGTCGTACCCACCATGCCAAACGGCTGACTTGTATAGTTCTGGAACCCATCATCCACGTTGCCAATCAAAAACGAGATCACAACAATGAAACATTGTTCGATTGGTCATGTATCAATTTGTGAAATAGCTTGAACTACTACATTTTGTTCAATACTGTGATGTGTCAGGGCAAAGCCACATATGCCAACGATCATCAAACATGCAGGACAACAATGACCAGCCAATTTCAAAACATGTGTTTAATCCATCACCATCATTAATTATAATGAACCGTCATTAAGTCTCATTCCCCATCATCAATCATCACCATTTATCAAGTGGTGTCACATTCCAAGACTTGGTCAGATCACCGTGGCTCCAAGCTACCACCGATGGTAGCACCAACAGCACGACCCTCAGCCCGGATGAGGTCTGTCAAACCTTTCCATAATTTCCTGCAGGTCTGCCGGTAGTTGATTGAATCGTGGATGATGGTGATCATCATCATCATGGTCAACACAATAACGACCAATTCATGGTTTAGCTGTAAGATCTCATAACCACAATCAATCGACACTAGGGTATATAGTGGTTGATGATGATGACGACAATGATTATCTTGATGCGGCTAGTGATAGGAGCAACGTGATCATCGTGATCACGACCCCCAACAAATACCCAATGGTATCTCTTTCTGCAAGCATGTGATGAAATATCATTCCCAATATCCATTGTCTAGGGTTTCATGCAACAAATTGCATTAACAACATCAAAACAATCAAATCTAACTCAACAAATCTGTGCTCCAAGAACTTGTCAACTATTGTTCAAGGCCTGCCTAGACGTGTAAAAACCCTTGGTAAAACCCTGGGATTTCGCCAGGTTCATCCCCAACTGTGACGCCAGGAGTCCCAACAACCCGGCAGAAACCATCTGCGGATGCTTCTCCGGCTCCAGGACGCGGACTCCTGGGGACTGCTGGACAAACAGCGCTGAGGTGAAGGACAAGGTGGCACCATGATCCGGCTATGAGGATCATCTGCCCAATTTACCCACATTCATCTTTACACCCATGATAACCTACGTATATATAAATTATTGAATTATATCAACATATTTGACATCAAGAGTGATCTAGAGTGGATGCATCACCTGATGATTGCAGAATTCACAAGAACGCTGAGTCCTGGTGCCTTTTCGGGCCCGATCAACCCACGTGTCCAATTCAACACGTCTGGCTAGTGACAACCACCATGATGAACCACTGGTTAGTCACTAGATTCTCTGGTGAACAACAGCATACGGACCAACAGATTCCCTGGTGAACTGCTGAGCAATGGCTGATAGCCACGTGATGATGCAGCCTTCGCCGTGGCCGCTGCCGCTGCCGCTCCCAATGGTTGCGAAGCAAAGATCCGGGTCTGGAAGGGTGCGGTGCCGCTCCGCACCTGGCGATTGAAGCGACACCCATGGTGGTTTCTAGCTGGTGAATGGTTAAATAATAGGGGATGATAAGTAACTAGCTAGTAGGGGATATACCAGCTATATGGTTGGTATATTTCTGGGATAGGGATATGTCTAGTTTTTTTAGAATGACAGATATCACATGTAGGGATATGATACCTGGAGCGTACACCAAAACAATGGTGGTTGGAACCTGGAGCCTAAAAAATCCTTGTTTTGGTAGCGGTTTGACCCATAAAATTGGGGGTTAACCATCCAAAACAAAGGTCATACGTGTTCCAGGTATGTCTACCCTCTGGTAAACTGATATAGCAAGGGAAAATCTATCATAAATGGCTGATTTCCCAGAGTTTTCCGAATAGAATGGTGGATTTTCCATTGCCGTGTTAGTTTACCAGAGGGTACTCTCTAGTATATTGGGAATGAATATAGAAAATAGATATATGGCCATTTAGGGCATTTAATGTGTTCACTTCCGGTATTTCTTCATTGTACTGAGTATACTTCCAATGTAGGAAATAGATTTATTGGGATACTAGTGATAGACCAGATTTACGATCGAATTCAAATATTGATTTCTAATTACATATCGGGAACAAATGTAAGAAATAGACATATATACAGTATACAAATACATATCCAAATATACGGCCAAGTCTGACCTTCTGATGCCCGGAACGGCAGCGTCTTGTCCCGCCATCTACTAGTCATCATCATCATCATCATCATCATCATCATCATCATCATCATCATCATCATCCTCATCATCATCAACATCATCAACATCATCATCATCATCATCATCAACATCACATCATCGTCGTCATCAGCATCCTCATCCTCCTCATCATCATCAGCAGCATCACATCATCCTCGTCATCAGCATCCTCATCCTCCTCATCATCATCATCATCATCATCATCATCACCATCATCATCGTCGACGTCACCATGCGGGTTGTGGTGGCCCCACACCCGCTCCAGGGAAAGGACGTCCCGCCTTCATCATCATCATCATCATCATCATCATCATCACCATCATCACCATCATCGTCATCATCATCAGCATCATCATCATCATCAGCATCGTTGGAAGAAGCAGCCACAAAGATGGACTGTACTGGATAAATCTCTGTAGCCCTAAACCTAGTAGTTTTCCTGCAACTAATTGCGCATCATTTGTGGACGGTTAGTAAGTACAACCTATGAACAGCCCCAGATCATATGTTTGAGTGACTTTTGTCCACTGGCTGCTTACAATGCTACGGCTTGGGGAGAATGAGTTTGAGTCATTGGGCAAGGCACCCCGCACACCGACTGTTGAGTTGCTGGTCTCAAGGCGGGCAGTCAAAAGAATGCATTCCAGCAGTTGGTTACCTGGTCAATTGTTTTAAACATGTTTTTATGCTCCCTAGTGTTGACAAATGGTTGTTTGGTTGACCAATATTTGTCATACCGGTTATAACCACCAACCAGTTTTCTAGGCCGCATCCTTCAAACGATGGATTCTTTGGACCTTCCAGCGTGATCATCGAGATTGGGGCAGGGCTGGCAGCAGCAGCATCATCATAGCCTGACAGCCTGCACCGTAGTCAATCAGCAGCGTCGCGCTGCAGAAACTGTTTTTTTTTGTGCAGCGCGCCGTGATCTATCACAAGTCATTCCTCCGCCAGTTCGAAGAGCCAAGCAGGTTCTTCATAGGCATGCTTCGGCGCGACTCGGCAACTTCCAATGGCACAGCTTTTCCTATACATTGCCACAGAATCCAGGATAAACTGTAAGCCGCATTTGCGCAACAGCGCCCTTGCAGCCATGGCCTGCACGTCGCGCACTCCTGCACGTTGCTTTGCCGCCACGTCCTAGGACGCCCTGACGTCTCATCTGCGTTTTTATGTGCCAAAGGACAGCCTTGTTGTCGCAGGAATCAACCAATGGCTGCGTGTCTCCTTTGCAGGCCTTTTTCTCGGAGCTGAGGTCTTCCTTGCTGAGCGACAGCAGGTCGTGGGAGTGATTCGACGTGTCGAAGATGCGACCTCCCAGGAGCTTCTGGCCTTGTCGACTTTGGCGACCGCCAACTGAAGACCCTCCGTCTGGAGCCAACAAGCAGCGACTGTGTCGACTTTGGCTCCAGAGCCTTGGCAATTTCACTTTTCTTTTCCGCAATTCGGTCATTTAGTCAGCGCATTTAGTCATCGGCATCGGTATTTAGATATATTATTTGTTACCATTTTATAGGGAATTGCTAGCATAACTATTTTCCCAGCAGACTACATCTAATTCCCGTATCACTAGTACAAGTTTGCATGGATGAAACATCAGCACCAAGCGAAAGGCACAGATGTAAAACACTCTGGCTGTTCAGGGGTGTGCATTACGAGTCATAGCGCCACATGGCCATGAAAGTGATCTGTCTTTGATCAACTTGAGAAAGCTATGGGTATTCTGAAAGATCCCATAACTGATCTGGTCTAGGATGTTCGCCCCTCCATGTTTTTGGTGTATCTGGTATTGATCCATATCTTGAAGCATCGATCCACCATAATGTGTAGATAATAATCATGAATAATCAATGAGTCAACCAAACCCACATGATTCCCGCTGCCCAAAGTTCATGTGTCTGGTGAATCTACTGGACGATCATTTGAGCGGTGACCAAAACGTCTAATAACTTGCCATGTCGCATCAATCCCCTTACGCGTTCACTTACGCGGTGCTTACGCCTCCACAGCGGGAGCTTACGCAGGAGACATGCAAGAAGGAGCTTACGCGGGAGCTTACGCGGCCTTGCGCAACTGAGGGTTTTACTTACGCGAGCATCGATATGACACAAGGAACTTGAAACATGTAAAGGAAGGTTTTGGACAGTGCTCATTTGACATCCGCGTTGCCGACGGTGTGCCTCCATGGTGGTCTACTCGTTAAATCCACCACTGTCATTGATCAACCAGCGATTATTGGCTTGGTTGTAGTTGCAATGGTTGTAGTTGTAACATGGTTGGTTAATCAACCGTAATTAATGGGCCACAGCATCATTAATCAACCATGGTTGCAGTTGTAGCCCCTGCATTTGATGCTTGGTGATGCTTTCCGAACCCCTTATCAACAATCATCAACCACTGGCGACAACGAATTGTTACGTGATGAATCAGAAACCATTGCAGGAAGTGGCCATGGGAAACCACTATTTCATACTATTTGGCAGTGGGTCAAAACCCCGTACCCCTGGTTCCCCATCATTAGCCATTGTTTTCCCTTATATATTATTGTTGGTCATTATCCCCCACTAGTGGTTGGTTAATATTGACCCATAGCCATTTCAATGATGGTGCTTCACAGCCGTTGTTGACCATTCTCCACCAACTTCAGACAATTGGAGGTCCCACTCTGTCCCGGCGCTTCTCCAGGCCTCTCCTCCGTGAGCAATGGGACCAGCGCCGAAAGACCAAGGAACAAGCCTCGGCTGAGGCAGCGCCGTGTCGTTCTGCAGCTAGGCCTTCTGACTTCCTGGGGTTGTGTATATGAATGTGGCTACTGAATAATGAAAGACCTTATCCCCCAAGATGTGATCCCGTTGTTTCAACCAACATTTCGCCAGCCGCTTCAAAAATGGCATCATACTGCTTGCAACGACTGGTTGGTTGATGAACAACAAACGTGCCCAAATGTTTTTTTCCAAGAGCAAACATGGATGATTTTCTGTTTGTCAGCTTCTGGTCAGCAGCCAACAGTTGGCGGTTCAACACCTGCTTGCCACACTGGGATTCCGTGCAAGTAGCGCTTCTTGGACTCCAACTTGGCCTCTTTACCGGAAGAGTCAGAATCTGAACATGACCAAGTATTCTTTGAGTTGAGAATAAGAAAACAACAGCAACTAAGGTGAACAATGATCAAAATGGTTTCACTCAACACTACTTGTTGATAGCAGTCAATACTACTATAACCATGGTGAACAACACATTACTATTATTGGTTAATGATGGCTCACAAGGATGGTCAACAAAGAATCATTGACAAGGCGTCTGCGGGCGATTCTTTGAGGTACCCCTCTGAGAAAGGCAAATAGGTCAACCATCAAAGATTTGCGTTTCTTCCACTTCTAGCTTAGTTTCTGAAAGGATAAGACAGTGAACATTGACTGATTCAGTGTGGAGCATTAGAGGGAGTGGATTACCACATATCGAACAACAAGGCAAAGCCAATACACATGTTTTGAGGATGTGACTAACCCCGGTATCAAACTTGCATTGAAGATAACATTAGTGATACATTGGGCCAAAACGCTCAGATGTGTCGAGATTCTGAACAAACAAGGTGTGTGAATGTGTCTATGTACACGTGCGAGGGGAAAAGCAATAAGGTTGATCTGAGTGACTATCTTATCATCTATCGATAGGTATTAGGAGTTGCATTTGATGTGATATAGAAGTCATGGGTGCACATGCATCTACTTGTATGTGTCAAGGATGGGATACTTGCGAAAATAGGTTTGTTGATGGTAACCCCATGAGCTGTATGGGGTCAGCTAACTGGACGGCGCCCCTTGCTGTACTATGCTGGTTGACCTTCTGCAATTCACGTCACAACATGACTCGGTAACCCAATAATTAATATGGTTGGTGGTTTCAACACCAATGAAAAAGAATAGTCAACCAACCATTTGTTAACAACTTCTAGGGAAAACTAAAAATGTTTGAAACCACCAACCAGTATTTGTTATCATTGGTGGTAACCAGGAGACAAATCTAATATTTTGATGGTAACCATGGGGTCAGCAAGTCAGTGTTCGTTATCATGTTTGGTAACCAAAAGTCATCAAATCTAATTTTTGATGACAACCAACAGAGTTCACAGATACTCTTCTTCGGAAAGTACCTGCGGTTGGTTGCTAAATCCGTCCATGATCGTTCATGAGTGTCCAAGTATCCTGTGGGAATCACCGGAATCACCCATCAATGTCCTTTCCATCTTAATGGTTTCCGATATGAACGTATCTTCATTCCCCATGATGGGCTGATCGCTATCACTGGAAGGTCTTACAGCTAAGATAAATCACTGGTTGGTGGTTTCAAGCCCTAGGAGAAATATTAGTGGGGCAACCAACTATCCTATAAACTTGACTATGAATGCAGTTTAAAAACTGTAGTTCACATTGACCAATGAATCGGAGGGCGCATCTTTGTGACTTTGTCACGTATTTGTCCATATTTCCCTTGTAAAAAGCGCAACTTCTCCAAAATATTGAGCTTTCTCCCCACTGAAACCCAGCCGGTGCCTCGACACATCTGCGCGCCATGATATCGGCACAGAAGAAGTTTCCACCAACAACCTGCCACCGGTCCGCTGGTGAAATCGTTGGTGAACAAAGGCTTCGTAAGTGGAATGGCAAACAATACTTCTGTAACACTGTGCGTATATGTGTATATGTATAAGTATAAAAACATGTAGTTAGATTTTCAATTACAAGGTCTGTAAAACACCCTAGGGGCATCAGATATTGTGAGGTCGGGGCCATCACAATGACAAATGGTCAGCAACGTTGACAACTTTGAATTAAAAAATGTTTCAACCAGTGCGTACCTGTAAAAAAAAAAAACAGCTTCAAACAATTTTATCATGTACAGTATATCCTTCCTCAAGATTCGTCAAACGTGGTGACTCAATGTACTTCATCGTATTCGTGGCCATTGATTGGTTCAACATTGGGACTGAGGAAACGTATCAATTCCGAGAAAATGAAGGCCGTCCACTAATACACGCAACTTCGCTGCTATCGCAAACCAGTAACTGAGGTTTCACCACATGAGCCGTTTCATCAGAAATCAAGGGATATAGTGCTATCTTGCGAAGCCTGTTACCCTCAGTATCGACTGAATAGTGCGAACTGAAACACAACTCGAAATTGTCTGGTTGCTGGTTTCAACCCCCTTCAAAAATATTAGTCAACCAACTAATTGTTTGGGAATATAAAGGAAAACAAAGAAAGTTCAAAACAACCAACCAGTTGTTTGCCTGTCAGGCCAATGGTTCGCAAAGTGCACAGCAAGTCAACAAGATCAGTCATCCAAAGATGCTCCCAATCCATGGGTCGCTTTTTGGGTTGCATCGACAAAAATCTCAAGATCAACATACATTAACCAATATAGACCATGATAAGCCAGTGCGAATGGTAGCAACTGCCTCGCCAGTACTAATGATAAGCCAGTACTATCAGCAAAAAATCTCAACCAATGGCCACATCTGCTTGTCTGGTTGTGCCCGGTTTCCAAGCACCTTCCAAGGGGTGGAAGCTAACTGAGGAAATACCGGAGCCACTGGTTGATACCCGAAACTAGTAATTAAGTAGCATACACACACACACACAGAACCAAATAACAAATATGGGTTTATGCGTGTTTCTCAAAATAGGGGTACCCCCAAATCATTCATTTATAATAAACCAGCCATGTTTGGGGCTCCCTATGTTGAGAAACCACCTTATATTTTCTGCATCTAAATAGGGCGAAACGGTGGTACCCAGCAGTATTGTCAGGGAAACCGACATTTTTTCGGGGGTGCCATTCAGTGACGCTACAAAGTATACTACAGTTAATTGCTAGGCAGTATCAACCGACATCGACTAAAATCATGATACAGGTAGATGCACCGATCCCAACCAGTATCAACTGATGTTAATCATGAATCCAATCAATATCAACCAATATCAACCAATATCAACCAATATCAACCAATATCAACCAACAGGAACCAATATCAACCGGTTGTTTGATGATTGATACAGGTTGATGCTTGCAAAAATCTACATGCCTGACATTTTCCAGCCCAGGCCAGGTTTCGCTGCCTCTTCAAATTCACCCTCAGAACCTTGGGGGAAGCGAAGGGCTGAACTGATGGCTCCAGGTGAAAAGATTTGGGCAACTGAAAACCAGCATTGTCGTTTCATGGATGCTCCCCTGAACAGGAAAATCACCAAAACTGACAGGGAAAACCTGGGAAAAAACACATGTGGAAACGTTGGTTTTCCATTGCCAGGTGAATCTACCAGAGTGCGAATCAAATCAACTGGCAACTGCTCACACATTGCCATTACCATCAGCAATCAGCCATGATTCACCACGCTTAAGTCAGTAGTATCACGATTCCGCTGTCAATAGCTTCAATCAGTATCAATCATTAGTCTTTACCCTTATTGATAGTGTCATTGGTAGTATACAACTTGGATGTGCAGCCGTGGCTTACTGTACCGGGAAGTAACCAAGGACCTCTATGAGGCGTGAATCCTCACACTCGTGGTAAATCTCACCACTCAGCTACAAGCACTGGGGTTACAGATCCATTCTGAGCCATCGAACGAACCACTAAAACTCGGCTGTTTCCAAAGCCATACGGACCATGGAGCTACCTTTTTTAATGGCTTGAAACGGGGAAATGACTAAGAAACGTTGTGATCATGGATCTAAAGGATGATGAATGAGATGTCCTCGTGTATTTTGATGGAAAAATGCAAAGTCATGACGTGTCAGAACACTGAACCATATACTGGCTGGCGGTTTCAAATCATTTCAAACCCATGAACAATAGTCAACCAACCATTTGTGAAGAATCCCATGGGAAAAAAATAGCTTGAACACATCAGCAGTACATGGTGGTTGTCAAAATAGGGAACCCTCAAAATGGTGGGTTTATTGATTTAATGATTACTATAAAGGATGATTATGATTTGGGGGCACCCCCATTTTAAGAAACCAGTGCATAAGTGAGTCATTCAATGGTCTAACTAATCATCTTGCTGCTCTCAGGCATTGCTCGCTTAAACCTCGTTGGAGAGCAAGATTGGATCGCACCCAGTGACATGGAACTCAGCATATTATTTGCACAAATACTCGACGCATAGTATATTTAACTACGTTGGTGTCATTGAGTAGGTAAATTAGTGGAACCCTCAAAGATTGCATTTTTGCCGAAAAGACCTTCTAAATAACAACATAGCTTTTTATGTAGCTCAACCAGTTGTTCTGCCAGCTTTCCAGGTAACTCTGGGCCATCACTTCCGAAGAAACCCACCGAGCTACATCCTGGCTGCAGCTTTTTGATTCCAAAATGCATCATCGATGCACCAGCTAGCAATTCAGCTGGCTTCTGCATACATGTCTTCCGTTGTGGAAGATGCACCAAAAGCCACCCGAATGTAGAAATTGGCTTCGGCCTAGTTCACCGGCGCATGGACCGGCCTCTCATCGAGGTTCAAAAACCAGTGGTATTTTGACGATTTCTTCGAGAGATCGATCTACCTGTCTGGGATCCATTAAGGGAATGCCAATATCAAACGAACAGGTATGAAATAAACCAATGTATTGAAGATAAAATCAAAAGTTATACCAATAGGTCTGGATATGTCTGGATTGTTGATATATCTTGATATCCCATGATTATCACCTTATCGTATTTCATGTTGACCGCTATTTGAGTTCCAACATAGTTTTGGTGCCCAAGTGCCCGGAGGCCAGATAGAAAAAAACTGATTAAAATAGATTCAAGTGGCTATGGTAAGCAAATGATAGATTAAATAGCCAAATAGATACAGTTAAGGCGTAATAGCTTCATTATCCCTTCAAACTGTTGGAAAATCGTTACTGTTGCTCAAATGACGGATTTATTGGGAATTACAATGATTAGTAAGGGATAATTACCAACAGCAACGGGTAAACAAGTACTGTAAAAAACGCCATGTGCCATTCAGAGTGCTAATAGGCAACTGACAATCATCGTCCTAATTATGGTTGTGTGTGTGTTGATCTGCACGCACAACACAGCTGCATACACATAAAATATATTAGAAAACAAACATGTTGTTGATGATCATGTAGCATGAAACCGCTCCCACAATGGCTGGTACTGACAGCCTCATATCATCCCTGTAGGATGTTGTTGGTTTCAGTTTGGTGGCAAGCAGGTCTTGTAACCTCCAGATGAAAGGTGGCACAGGTGAATTGTGTTCGCCAGTGGCAGCGCCATGCTTTACAAGCGCGATACTAGGCTCCGCGGTCGGACCGAGTTGCGGAGCACGACCGCATCCACCACAAAAGCGTATGCACGGTTGAATTCCAAGGCTGTAGAATGCATCCCTGTGGGCGAATTTCAGCTAGCACTGATGGCTCATTGGCAGCAATGATGGGTCTTCCATCACTCAGGACCTCAACTTGCCACACTGAAGGGCACCTCTACTACTACTGTGTTGCTGCTGGTGCTGCTACTGCTACGACTAGTGCTATTGCTAGTGCTACTGCTGCTACTAATTACGGTTACTGCATCAGCGATGGCTCCTTCTCTTACTCCTACTGCTACTACTGCTACTACAGGCGTTCCATTCCTACTACAGGCGTTCTATTCCTGGCTCATTATGGTAAGTTGCCGATCTGACCCAGGCATTGGAGGTCCAGTTCCGGAGCGACTGTGTAACATACCTGATCCTCTTCTCACCAAACACGTTTTACATTCACACATGTACCTAGACATGTACTGAGTATTCCGGATACATATGCATGGATGGACCAGCGCATGCACCTACCCTCATGCTCGTTTCTTTATCATATACCCATACCGCAGTGTGTTTGCAATATTCTCCATCCGCAATTGTCTTTTGATTCCCTGTCCTCCAACATTTTCAGGGCCACCAAACACAGGTGCTGTCTCCTCACCAAGGATCTGCTGTCATGCTTCCGCAGCTTCCTGGTCCTCATGGATCACGATGGCATCTTCAGCCGCGAAGTCTTTGCCAGCGAAGCAGTAGTCAAACATGCAGGTTTCCAAGGTATGAGTGTTACCTGGTGGCTCCAAGTGCCAGCCGGGTCGACCCAAGGGTTGGCATCATGGTGACAGGGCCCCATGATCCAACCATCAGTTGAAGCTAACGAATTGGCTCGCCAGTTGGCCTTGCCAGGGGATGTTCTATGTATCTGCGTGCATCTCAGTGCTTCGAAAGCAGCATTCTTTAAAATAACCTGGGGTTATAACTGGGATATGACCATGCCAAGTAGCCCTATGAGGTAGGTGGCAATCCCTAGTTCATGGTCATTCCCTAAATCTCTGATTCCTTCAATAAGATTACACTCTCGGCCATCACTGACAGTTGTGGTTCAACATGATTGTTCTCCCCATATGCTTCCCTCCACCTACGTTGTTGCATGATTTGTAGCTTGACCCTTCCCCATATGAACCATAATCAAGCTATCCAATAGCTATACATCCATGTAAGTATATACATATATATATATACACATGTATCCTATAAAAAATATCTACATATACAGTAAAAACATGTTATGAGAACACATGGGGATGAGTGTCGATGAACATGTCAGAAGCACAAATATTATGTTCATTTGTATCACCACACAGGGTCTCCTGGGCTGGACTGATGGGGTCCTCCCATGACGGGAAAACGTGATTTTTTCAGGTGGTCTCTAAGACTACTGTACTTGGATGTTCAGCTGAGGACGGCATAGCGATGGCAAGTAGACCTGCAGAGTAGGTTCCAACACAGTTAGTAACATGGTTAGTAACCTACCTTGAAGGTAATTGGTTAGTAACCTACCTTGCAGTTTTATAACTATAAACACTATAAACATGGTGAGTAACCAGTCTCTACGTGGGGATGCGCATCCCAGTATCCAAGTATACGGAAATAGAAACTATTGAAAACCACGAACCAGCCATCCACCAAGCAGCGATACTACCATTGTCATTGGTTTTCGTTGGAAAGTGACCTGAAACTTCGCCAAAAAAACATTCGTTCCAAGCCCAGGCGTCTGGGAGGGGGTTGGCGACATCAGTTTTCAGGTGCAAAACCCACGTGAAATCCACAAAATCCTGACACACTTCTGAGTGAAAACGAGGATCCAAACAACATGGATCAACCAAGGAAACCATGCTTACCCAGCCATGAACAATGGCTGCTGATTTGTACTGGTAAAGGAATTGCTATCATGTTGGCTCATTGGTGATTCGAGTATGCTTCCTTGATGCTTGCTTAGCGACTGGCATCACCTTCTGCAGTCATCATTGCTTCACAGGTTGACTTTGCCTTCGCTTGCACCTCGTGGGGCCAGGGGGTTGGAGTGGATTTTCTTGTCTTTGGCTTGCCGCCCCATAAAGGGGATTTGAAGGCAATTAAATAGTCATATAGTGACATAGTATCATCACAACTACCATAGACCGCTCGCATCCATCATTGGGCGCCATTAGGTGACATATTGTTTCTGGTTTTCTTGTAATCTCGCTCTCAACCAATTAGACTACCATCCCTTCTTGATGATTTATAGACCATCGACATTGACCATAACTAAGAATAGCTGATAGGTTCAATGTGCAAAGTAGTCAACAAAGCACTGTACGTCTGATTGCAGCTCTCATACATGGCAGGGCAAAATACCACCTTGATATCACGTCCCAAGTCATGTGATTGGTGACTCCTGGGGTACATCTGTTGGACCTAGCGCTTCACATTGACGACGCAAATGCAGGAAAACATATGTAGCTATGAAGTGTGTTTACCCGTGAGAATTCTTCCCATTACTAGGAAAAGCGGAAGAATGTAGGTTTCCCACATGCTAGGTACAGTGACCATACGCTATGGACTGATGCTGATGGTTCAGATCGTATTGGTGACTGTGACTATGATGATTTCAAACATCCTGTTTTTCTTGAGGAACATGTCGAACATGCTGCTGATGATGAAAAACAATCGGGATGAGGACTCTCATAATCCATCATCATCAAGCCTGTGTGTTCTGACCACAATGGGTTGGGTTCTCCTTGGAATCCAGGAAACAAAGAATCAAACAACTTACATGTTCACTACAAGTGTTCCTGACCACACCGGTTCTGGTTAATCATGTAATTCATTCACCATATGACCACTGACACAGTTTGTCAAACCTTGTGAAAAACAAATGGTTCATACGTGATTCACATGTACCAGTGCTCAGAAATGTGGGTACTCTTAATACCACCTTAGAAAATGTGGCTTGATAAGGGCAACCTTCGGTCTGGCCGCAATTAGTTTACTGGGTGGACACGTTGATTTAAATGTACATAATACATTTATATATAATATAATATATATATATATATATGTATATATATATATATATATATACGGTTACATAATTGTTTAACAATCACCAACCTTTGCTGTCCACAACCATCATCAACCATTTATCCAACGATTTCAACTACAATTTGGTTGCTGGCCACTGGCTCAGTAGCACCCCCCTCCAAAGGACGAGTATACCCCCGACCTGCTTAGCTCATCGCTCCCAAGCAGCCAGCTAAACAGCCCCACCTCCGCCCGGCAGTCTGCCAAGCTTTTTTCAGCCGCTGCTGCGATCCATTCCGGTTGCTCCTCGGGACCTCACCATGGTATGGGGCCCGGCCCTAGAGCTCGACTGGCTTGGCACCACCGCCAGCCGCTGCCCGGTTTCTACCTAGCCATGCTTGGAAACCCAGCACCCTAGTGCTCACGGGAACAAACCTCAGCCAATAAGTATAAGATCGGTGCCCAGTAACGGCCTTCCATACCAGGAACCATCACCTAGAGTGAATCCTTCACAAGTGGAAGGCTTCAATAAACGCATACCATTCGGTCTGTCAAGATGGCAAGAAGGAACCCGATTCTAAGGCACAAGTCGGTGTCGCAAGGTTTCCGTTTCCCCAAAAAGAGAGGGATGATCACTTATGCAATCCATTCACCATCAAACCACTGACTGGTTGGTGATTTGAACCCCTATGAAAAATATTGGTCAACCAACCAATGGTTAATGATTACTAGGAAAAATAAAACTGTTTGAAACCACCAACCAGCTGAGCGTGATTGATCATGATTTCACATGCGCAAACTCCTCGAACTCCACTGGAAGGTGAACCTTCACCGAGCGGCCCTTGTCAGGAAAAATGTTCTCATCATCTGACACCTGGTTGCCAAGACCGCGCTCCAGAATCTGGTCCTGGACACAAAACTGGTCACTTCCAGAGACCGGCTGAGAGTATCAACAGCGCTGTTCAGGTAAGCATTGAAAATGCTGGCTGGTAAACCATGTGAAGCAATCACGATCTGTAGCTGTAACCAATCCACCAGGGCTCACTTCGGTCAGCCGGGGCCCCAGAGTAGCGTCCTTGGTATCATCCGAAGGGTCGAAGTTGAAGTTCCCACAGTGGCCATCCTGGCACGCCAACAGCGAATGGCGATGAGAAAGTCCTGGATCTGGCTACAAAACATGGGGATTTCTTCAATGTCTCTACCCTTCCAGCTACCTTTATAGTGGGTAACAAACCCCAGTCACAACAATGGTAGAAACCAGCTGGTTACCTACTATCATGGTAACTGGAAGCCTAAAGTGTGTTAAGCATGACTTTATACATGATCTGTCTTTTCTGCACACATATCAGTCTAAAAAACCACCCATTTGTTTGAATACATGGTACATAGTACATACATGGTATTCATTGGTATTCACCAACGCACAGCAAAACAGAATTCACAAGTGGCAACTGCAGATGTACAGAGTATTCATGGACAGCTCATGACAGCTCCAGGAAAATCACAGTTCTCAGTGATAGCAAAGCTCAATCTGCCTGAGTATGGTACTGCAACCATCACTGATCCGGCTCTTACGACAATCTGCTTGGAGTATCAATTGACTCAAGTTGGGGGCAAATGTCAAACAGCTGGTAAGAGCTCTCCCGCTGTTTCATGGGATGGTTTATTCATGGTCTGAAGGTAAATGACCGAATGTCAATGTATCGACCGACTACACCCACAAGACACGGGCTATGAAACAACAGCTGTGGTGTGAAAAAACAATGTGCTGGTTGATATGGACTGGCATGGATCATCCCATATTGACAGGCAACAACAAATGAAGGTCAAACCCCTCAAAGTGATGTAGCAAGTAATGCCAGCGCAACCTGTGAGAGTTTTGACTTCCCATTGTCATGTGAGGATATCCTTAGTATCAATGGAACACATATTGAACACATATTTGACGTTGGTCATATGATCTTAACTGCAGCGCATTTATTGGCTACAGTAGACATTTGATGACCCTTGATATTGGCCAAACGTTCCCATGAAGCGGCCATAGCTTCGGAATTGTGGGGTCAAAGCTCGGCACGAATGACTCCAATTCTCTAAGATATCATGCATCAAGGTAGCCGAACGTTCTTTCGACTTTTCGGGGATCACATCAATGGAGTCAACTGATGTTCACCTACCCTCATGATCAACATGCATGGCTGCCTTCGTTGGCTACCGCTGAATGTTCGAAGCACGGAGGTCTTTGGTCCAGTGACCATCTCTCAGCATTCTCTCAAGTTAGCTAACTGCTACTGTGGGGAGACTGTTTCGGTTGCTGACAGCCCGGGCTCAGAGTCCAGGGCGCCCAGGCCTGTCCATTCAGTTGCTGCGGCATTTTGATGATTGCATCAATATGCTCCGGCCAACGGTTCACGATGAGCTCCACGTTTCCTGAGGTGATGTTGTCGCCACATGTCATCAGAATCTCATCGTTGATGGTGATCTTGTTACCAGCCACCAGTCTGTTCAATGGAAACACCATGAAAATTGGGTAGTCTGCCATGCTTGGGCTCAACATCACCACCCGTCAACTGGTTCATAGTCTGGTAGATTGTAAATTTTCAAACCGATTCTGAAACACTACGACCTTCCGAATTAGACACCTGATAACGATAATTTGGTGCGTCTCAAAAACCAGCAACTATAACCAGGCTCAACTGACCTCAGGGTTTTTCTTTTTTGAACCGTGTCAAAAAAATGCCCGCATTTTGACCTATGATGGCGATCAATTCAAAACTGTTTCTTGGTTCGAATGAAACATATTGACAACCAGCAACTATACATCCATATTAACCAGTAACCAACCAGGAGCCCTTGATTCCACAGATCCTGCAGAGATCTTTTTTGGTGGGCCCCAGGATTCTGAAAGGATCTACTACTGGACAATCATCATGATCACTCTAGCCGTATACGGATCACAACCAACAATGATCCATCCAGTGAAACGACAGGGATCAGACCATCGACAAGTAGGTGGCACTTTCAGTCCTACAACATGTACTGGTCAACTTGGTGAACATCATGCCAGCGACGGAAAGCAACCTTCGAAACCATCAAGAATTTTGTAGGGAAACTCTGCAAGCACCCGTTCCTTGAGATTTCCGGGAAAAGAAAAAAGTCACGAATGACAATCAGCAACACACACATGACCTACATGAACACTTGCACTTTTTCATTTGGAAGTTTCTTGCAAAACTTATGGTTGCGACTGGGAAGCAAAAGAACCATTCACCTAACAATATCTAATTGGATTCTATTGGAATACCTCCACAAACGTGCATCGAAATTACACTAAAACAAATGCAACAGTTCCTGCCAAGCAGCTCACCATAAAACCCCGCAGCAATTTCACAGGGTAACCAGATAGAACGCCTTGGTTTGCGGCCAGGATTCATGAGGCTGGCAAGAAAGTACACCAGGCAAGGCGCGCTGTATTTGCCGGGGTCGTTTGTAACAAACAAGTGTTAATACTAGGTGACTTCAATGGCTAATCATAGGGGATAATCACCAACAAGAATGGTTAAACAACTACTTTGTGGATGTTTCTTAAACTGGCGGACCCCAAAAATAGCTGGTTTCATATTACAATTTGATATAAATGATTAACAATTGGATGATGATAACTGGCAGTACCCTATCTTAAGGAACCACCATGTGGATAAAACCCTTAGGTTGGATGATGGATCCGAAGCTATGGCTAAACTAGTCTGTCTGATTTGACGTGACTTGTTTACAGCTGGATTATCCATGAACGCTCCGATTGCGTTTCATGTTTCCCTGTTGCTGCTGGGGCACGGCTAGGGAGGATCCAACCATTATCTGAACATCCCATGGTGAACAAGTATGAATCAATATCATTCAACTAGCATCAGTCCTTGCTTGAGGGGCTCTCAAGCATTTTGCATTGGGATTCATCTCCTGTAGATTGGTTCCACCAGCCAGGATTGCACCATCATCAAGTAGCATCCGCAACAGTCTCATATGTTGATACTAAGATCACTGAGACAACTTTCGTACTGTTGTCTTGAGAAAACATGGGTTGCAACGATGGTCAAATGATGTCGATTGGCTTGCACAGCTTTGACACATAGAGCTAGCTATCAAACTGTGATCTGACAATATCCTTTTGGATCCTTTTGGAAACTACCCACGTCTAGCCGTAGCCATCCAATGGCACTGGTTGACCATTGTGGCTGGTGATGTGATTGGCTGGACAACTTCGCAATGGAGTTCACAACCGCACCTGTTTGTATACCTGGCGTGCGCAAACTGTTCAACAGCTGGTTGATCAAGTTGGTGATCAACCATCAGGTGATCAACCATCAGGTGATGGCTGTGGGTCAAAATCCCGTACCCCTGGTTCCCCTATCATTAACTATTGTTTTCCGTTTGCTGGTTAGTATCCCCCAGTATTGGCTGGTTGATATTGACCCATAGCCTGATCAACCATCAAACAACATCAAACAACTCCATTCATCAAGCACTTCGCTGCCGGCTGCGCCACCCAGGCACTGTCGATGTGTTCTTCGCCCTCCGTGAACTTCAGCCGCGCGTAGGACTTCGCGAACTCTGAGGGCATTGACGTCAGAATCGGCTCGCCATTCCACGTCACGACCCCTGTGGCGACTGGACCGTGGACCCCCCAAAAGTGGTACACAAAAATGGAGGAGGGATGAGTAACGTGCTTTAAAATATGGGTTCTGTAACCATTTTGATTAACCAAAGTGGTATCTTTTGATCACGAGGGATGGGTAACGGTGCCTATAAAATGGCTGCTTCAGCAATTGGTTAAGCAAAAGGAAGTAATCAAGACCTAGTGGCCCTAATGACAATGCATATCCCTGTGCAGCAAGCCAATCATGCAAAGATTCCCATTGAAAAGAAGGATCTAGTGGTAAAAAAAATCTAATCAAATAGGTACAAAATCAAATCCAAACCATGACCGTTGAAGCTGCAACATTTTTTGTAAAAAACGAAACATATGTGATGAAAACTGATCCTAGGTACGGATCATGATTGTCACATCCGTGTTGGTCAATGTATCTTTGTCCTACAGTATGCATGTCTTAATTTAATTTAATTTATCTCTGTACATAATTATATGTACGTCTGCATGCGCGTAAGCACTGTTACGCACTCACAATGCGATTGTCATCAATTTCCAAGCCTTTGGACATCCCCCCACTCTTCTGTTTCCCCAACAACTTATGAATTGTCATTCTCCGGCGGTACAGTTGCGTACAACTGGAAGGGCTGGCTTCTTGCAGGTCGATTCTTCGGTGCCATCTACCCAGGCGAACTCTCCTGGTGGGCTCCGTTCCGGCAAGGGCCCTCCCTTCCCCCGGGCACCGTTCATGGGCTGAATGATGATGGTATCGTTCTTGATGAAGGATCCACTGATAGCAAGCTCCAGCAAAGCCGACTGCCCATCCACCGTGAACTTCGTGGTGCCATAGCGGCCCTGGATCGCTATGTCCTGGTTCTTCACCTGGGGATCCATGGGCTGCTCCTGAGATCTCTCCAATGCCATGGCTGTTCATAGCTATGGATAGCAGCTCGGGGTAACCAAGTCAACCACCTCTTGGGATCATGAAGTTTCTTGTAGCCCTGACCTATCTGGTTGAAAGTTGGTTGCCATTGCACGCTTTTCCTTGCCATATCATGGAGTCAACTGGACTGACCTTGCACAGTTCATGAACCAGTTCACCGGGCAGGGGTTTTCAAACGCCAGGAGTGGTCAGTTGACGATTCAGCCGTCTCCGGTGAGTAACACATCTAACTAGTCAACTGATATAAACATATCTCTGCAACAGTGACAATTTATACTGTAGTGGATGCAACTAGCTTGCTAAATGAAGGATCTGAAAGCAACTTATACCTTTTGTGGATCCTTTGCTGGCTCCGTGATGAATGGCGTGTAAGTAAATTGTGGGCTGTTGCCGCGAGGCAGTGTGCTTGCAGAGTAATTCCAAAGCAAATATTTTCTTTTGCTAGTGAAACTACGTTTTTGCTGTTGAAAGCAAACCACATTAACTTCACTCCCTGAAACTAGGGACTGAGATTGATTCCAAGTTGGACAAGAAGTGCAAATAAGTATTTGATTATTGTAGATGGCCATTGCTATGTAAGCTAATTGACACTGATGTAGCAGGTCATCTGCAACAGTCTTTCGCAACGCAGTGACAATAGAATGATCATCTCAGTGAATTGCCATGTAAAATATACAAAAGTGGTGGCACAAAAATGACACCTAATAATAAAATCTACTACTCATACCATCAATATAACACCAATCATGTTGCTTCCAAACTCCCTCATGTTCTTCGTATTGTTGAATGTTTCCACACTGGAGCAAGCCTTGTCCCCCTCAATAAACGACATCTTGTCCAATCCCGGAGCTGACCGGTCATGGCAGGCCCCCAGCCAGTAGTCACCGCTGGTCAGGATGGACACCGGCTCCGCTTGGTCAGCACCAAAGATGCCGCTGTCAAAGGTGTTGATGTGCGGATCGCCCCACACCGTGCACGCGCCTGCAACGCTGAAGCTTCAGTTGCAACGAAAGAATAAATGAAACAACAGAGACTGTGATTGCCATCAACCAGCAACTCAAGTTGTCTATGTGGTGGTTTCTCAAAATAGGAGTACCCAAAATTATTGGCCATTACCAAGTCCTGTAAATGCTTATCAAACTGGATGATTTGGGGGTACCCCTATGTTGAGAAACACCCATGTGGAAGGTATGCAAACACACAAACATATGTGCATGTTGCGGCGTGGACCACGTGAATTGTTTGTAGCAATATGCGCCTCTCCATTGAAATATCACTTTCAGGGGGTGTTCCTTCATACCATGAGGGTACCTCAAAATCATGGGGAAGGACACCTACCTAGGCGACAGGAGCCACTGGGGAGTGGATCCTCATGATCCAAGGATCACAACGGTGACCCACAAGGATCTCCAATCGTTGCCTCTCACCGGAAGGATGCTGGTCTCCAAACCTGGGAAACGAGCACGTTCCAATACTTCATGAGAGTTTGAATGGTTCGATAACAGGTTTTGTTATCAAATATGCCTTAAGAATTGCACACATAAACCGCTTGTCTGGCAACACCTGCAGTTGAGCAATGCTTCTAGAAAATGCAACACTGTGTGATGTTAAGTTGGTTTATTCAGGCTGTTTCTGCTTTCTGACTTCGAGGCGTATCCTGTTATAGGTGCTATTTGTCAGTTTGGTGCCGCAAGTGACACCCAACACATTGGAAAACAGCCTTCATCTGTGTGCATAACATAAATGTATGCAAATCACGTGCATTAAAAACAATTTCAAAACGTATACACCTGAGTCGATGATTGAAAACATATACAATAGTGCTACCATAAATTTTCAAAAATGAAAAGCACACACACTTCATTTATTGCGGCAAGATCTCCATCGTGATGTTACCCAATCATCAGGGTGGTTTCCTCTACATCTTAAGATACTAGAACCGAACCACCGACAATGAGTTTTACGCAGGACTCGCAGTGCTTTGTCCAACCCTTCTGACCATTGTTAGTATAACCACGAAGTTGCTGCTTAGTACTGCTCGCATTCAAAGATTCCTGGTTGCAAATGTTGCTGATTGTCCAATTTTTTAGGTGCTGCTGTAAATCATTTTTCCTTTTGGTTTCCCAACGTCATCAACCGTTCATTTGCCTGCAATTCACCGGACTGACCATCAATATTGCTGTATATGTCGGAATGTAGAACCACACATGCTATTGTTTGATATTGCTGGTCGCAAGAATTGTTGTTGCCCACTGCATTCTATCATCATGAATAGATTGCCAACCCTGACTAATCTTGTATTGAACATAAAAAGAAAATCATCCTGTCAATTACCATTGGCTATTTAGTTTAACGACTCTTGGCAGCTCACCAGGCCATAACCACCATCATGAATCAACGTGTTTGACCATTATCACATACTACTGTTCCTGCTCTTGCTGTTGCTACTGCTAGTGAAACTGCTGCTACTACCATTTCATGACCACTTCGACTACTACGACGACTACTACTACCACCACTACCACTACCACTACCACTACCACCACCACTACCACTACCACTACCACTACCACTACCTGATACTACAGCTGCTGCTGCTACTACTAGTCAGCCGTTCTAAGCTGCAACATCTCAGTCATCGATCACTCACAAAGACCATCGTGTCCATTATTACAAACCCTCGTCATTACCCATTCTGATCATTAACCTTGTATATATATTCACCAATTCCATCCACCATCAAAAACCACCAGCCATAGTAAACCATATAATCAATATTTACCCATGCTGAGCTATGAATGGTCGCCGACAACCACTCAAATACCATCAACAAATATTCCCCACCACTATAGACTCCTGAAGAACTGTGAATGAAAGCTTTAACCACCAGCAACAACCCTTATCAACCACCATTCTCCAACTTCCAACCCCTACCAATCACCACCATGCACCATGTCTTCCAACCCCCAACGGCACCCCCGTGACCGTCCCTAGCAGCACGGTCCGTCGCGCCGAGCAACGGAACTCCGAGCCGCAGCAGCGACGCTCAGCGAAGAAGAAGCTGAGCGACACGGCGCTGCCCTGGGGCACCCGCGACGCGGAGCCCAGCCAGGGCGTTCACCAAGGGAGTCAGGGAAAATGCAGAATCATAAAATATAACTTGTTTATACAACGATTAACATTTGACAGTATATCGATTATACCTTTTTCATACGAAAATCAATACAGTATATTTACTATCTTTCATAAATCATCAACACCAAAATTTGGAGAATAATTCATATTTATGATGATAATTACAATTTTGGCTAATTATAAATTTGGCAAATAATTCAACTAATGATTCATAAATGATGATACATTTGATTTGCTAATACAAATTTTGATGGCAATAAGATTTGCTAATATAGTATAACTTTGGCAAATAAATCATACTTATATTGGTGAATCATACATACTTATACAATCAAGAAAAAATGATGATAATAAAATAAATACAAATTCATGTAAAAGGATCGAAACACATACTTACACGATTTGGCTAATGATTTATTATGTATGGATTAGTATGGATCGCTTTGGAAGATTATCGTGACTATCCTTGAGTTTCGCCTGGGGACTCGTAGATGAGAAAGCGCTGATGACGTTTGGGGTACCAGACAAACCATTCTGCTGCGAACCTCCTAGATTCTGTTTGTCACATGGGTCATGGGTCGAAACCTTGCATGCCTAGTGAACATGTGCAGCCAACACACGATTCGGTTGGGAAAATGGGTGGAGCGATGTCATACTACTTCCAAGATCTTCCAAGTGTTATCTGCCAAAATTACTTTATTTCTTTTTAAACAATCTTGGCCCGACCCCAGGGTTGCCTCGTAGCAGGTGACTAATTCACACAATAAAATTAAGGATTGACCTCGTTAATTCCGGTTTCCTGCCTCGTTGCCTCGACTGTCCTCGCTATAATGTTTGCAGAAGTATAATAGTTGTTTGCTGTACGTGTTGGCAACCTGAAGTTTTGGTTGAATTGGGATAAACATGGGTGAACCGGAGTGAATCTGAGCAAATCTGGTGGAAAGGGGTCCCAAGGCTGCATAGGTTCTGGAACTCTAGGTCTTGGAGCCTTTTGGAGATACTCTTCCTAACAGCACAGCACATTTATCTAGATCATGTATTTCAAAATATGTAGCTGCCTCAGTCCCCACATCGCTGTTGCGCAGCCTGGGAGACATTGAGGTTATCCAGTTGGAAGGACTTTTCCTGAGCGAGGCTCTGGTTGACAACATTCGCTGGAAAGTGACGCTAGCTGATGTGCTTCAAAGAAACATGTGCGCAAAATACCAAATATAGATATGTGAAGGTTGAACTTCTTATTACATTATGTTTTTTCAATATAAATCATTGTGTGTAACTCCATACGCATGTGTATATATACCGATGTACATATGGTGATTGGAAAACAAAGCTTGAGGATTGAACATTAGAAGTGAGAGCATTCTGTTCGCTTCGGGATGGTCGACCCTGCGATGCCTAGGCTGTCTCCCCACACATCCATCCTGTACCACAGTAAGACAACCAAACTACCAAATAGGCATGCAAGCATGTATCTGATCTAGACAGAGCAGGCTGCTTTGAGTGGACTTTGTTCTTAAGCAAAGTCAACCATGCAAAAAATGTGGCAGCATCTACTATGTTGAACCATTTGTTCCCTTATGTCTTGATTGAATAAAGCACACCACTCATTCGCTGCAAAGTAGGTGTGAAGAACTGGCAAGTTGTGCATATACAAGTGCAAAGACCACACCCGCAAGATATTTCATGCAAAATAAATGCATCTATCCAAAAGACGGAAAATGGGTGAGATTGACCCAAAAAAAGTACGAACTCATTTCAGCTATATCAGCAAATTATAGCATAATTAAGTAGTATCTTTCAAGCTGAAACATCATATTGTAGCATCTCCATAATCATAGCATAAATATGATCTTTCAGGCTGCCCAAAGTTACTGTCGATGGTTCATGCCACCCAAAGTGCCAACCTAACAAACATCGACTCTCGATCCTGGGAGTCTTCCATATACTGTAGAAAAGCTTACAAGCAATCACTATAAATTCACAGTATAGGTTTTGTGTTTCAATCAATCCTTTCAAAAGGTTCGATATAAATCCACAGTATAGGTTTTGTGTTTCAATCAATCCTTTCAAAAGGTTTTGAAACTGTTTGCTCTTCAATCAATCTTTTCAAAACACAAATTAGAACAAAACAAATCGGCTTCGTTTGTTCAAATGACCAGTTTTTCAAACATTCATCATTCTGATCGCTATGAACCATTGCTGACTCTATGACATCAAATCAATACATTGATCATGGACCAACTATTCTTAACCGAGACACCGAGACTGGCCATTGAAGTTATATATAGTTTCCAGCATTCACCCATACTAGCAATATACTAACCAACAGTAACCAACATCTATCGCAATCAATAATATTCAAGAGTCAACCATTTGTTTAACCAATGTCAACCATGAGTACCAATTGCTAACCATGTACAAGTAAAACATGAACGGCTCCAACATACACTCAAAGAAAAACAATGTATCACCCTCAAATGTTCAACCCCCAGTATCGTTTCAAGCCATGTTCAAACCTCAGTTTCTCCGCAACAAATAATATGCGTAGCCACAATGGTTCACAATGGTAAACCATTACTTACTGATAACCATTGATATTGACAATTCAGGTAGTCATTCCCTAGGGCTCCCAAAACCATCATTTCCATGGCTGTAACCTATATTCTAGAGGCTAAAAACCGACCTGTTTAAGGGGCCCTTGGTGGCCCATGCTAGCCATTCATGACCGTTGTCCACCATGGCGAGCTGTCACCCTTTGCCGCTGCGCAAAGGTGCCATGGGATTGTGCACCCCTCCAAGGTCAATGACCAACTGATCATTCCTCAGCGCTGCTGGCATTGTTTCCCTCGGAAAGTTTCTGCTTGTTTCTGCTGGTGCATTGACTTGCTTATTGATGATTAATCTTGTGGTTGTTTTGCCTGCTCGTTTCTCATAGTGTCGTTCTGAGAGATATATGTGCTGGCTTGATTTACTGATCCATCAGTTGTTTGGTTGTGTTTACCCTCCGGTAGCTCCACCATTTTTAGCTGCTGTCCCAGGGTTTCCAAAAAAGAGCAATTTCTTCGAATTCTTAGCCATGGTGGTTTATTAATTGTCAGGTAACTTATTGGTGGTTTATTAATTTTTCGAATAAAGCAGGTAATTGCCAGGTGGTTTATTAAAACTCTGCTTCTATATTGCCAGGTTAGACCACTCATGGCTCACCATCATTGATGGTAGTTACCCCTCTGAAAAATATGCTTGTCAACCAACCAACCATTAGTCAATGTTGGGGGAAAAACATATTTAGAAAGTAGTTGTTTGCATATTTCCCCCCATTATTAATGCTCATAAGTCATAAAAGACCATTATGAAACCATTTAAACAAAACCACAAAACTCATTAAAATCATCATAAAACCATGAACAAACAGTTATACAACTCATGAAAACTCTACAAAACCATCAGCCATGATGGACCATCCTTCAACGTCGGTGCAACGCCGCTGTTGTCGCCACGGCACATGAAAACCCAAACGTCATCGTCACCGCGGAAGGTGAACTCGTCGCCACCTCGTGAGCTATAGAAAATGGACGTATCACTATTAGGTCCTAGCGAATAACTACCACTGATTAGGACCATTTACTGGTAAATATAACTATATATATATATATGTAAATACCTGATTAATAATGACCTATGGTTCTTACCACATAGGTATTTACATGTATTTACCATAGGTATTAAGCATTTGTAAGAACCATAGGTGTTGACCATATCACGTATTAGCTATGGAATTAATGCCATAACAATATACGTGTCAATCAACAAGCTATTCAGTCATAGCCACAGGTATGCGATTCCGGATTTGCCTATGATATCCTCTGATTAAGCAAAAGTATTAAGGAGCCTGTGATTAAACATAGGATGATTGGTGTTAGGTATTAGAAGTACTGACCAAAATGATATTAAGCACAGTACTACGGAGCCTAGTGTTAACCATAGTAAATCAAAGGTAAGAGTTGATGATCCTTGGTGTTTCTAATTCATAGGGCAGTGGATGGCAGTGGTTACTACTGTACACATTACTACGTCATAATCCGAGTCAGATTTGCTGGTATTGCACCGAGTAATTGGCATTGACCCATATCACCAGTTTTCAAAACGGTCCTTCAGTGATGGTGTTCCTTCAATGGGCTGAGAATCATCCACAAACGAACAACAACAAAGTCACTGGACACTATCATAACCAACCTGCACAATGAACCTGCTGGAATTGTTGGACATAGGTATCAACTATAGTTTCCCAATTACCAAAGTTTCGAAAAAAGGGTTCCAAAACTCAAAAATACCTGTGGATCCACATGTGAAGCCAGTGCTCGGATGAGCCATGGACATGGGGATGTGCAGTCCCACGTAGTAAATCGATGGCAAAAAAGGTCTTTAAGCTACAAACGGTATATGGGTGATGGGTGTTTCGTAAAATTGGGGGTTCCCTTGAAATCAACTATTGATCATCTAAAACAGACTCTGGCCCGGGATAATAACTGGGGATCCCGGATTTTGATGATTTTGAGAAATCACCATATCTATATAAAAACACTTGAGGAAGCTACCGATAAGTAACCTACAGGGTGCAACTAACCATGGCTATATCCCAACAACGGGGACCGATACGTGACGCCCCAGCGGCTCTTGTAGACGAAGGTAGTGTGCAGCTCCAGCGTAAAGTAGAAGTTGTGTGGCAAGCCATCCAAGGCGATGGCTGTATCCTCGCAGCTGCAGGTGATGTCAGACATGTTGCGTGGTTGACCATTAAGGTTAATGATGGTGGATTAAATGCTGATGTAAGATACATGAGTTAAGCTGTAAGATCATTAAGATTAATGATGGTGAAATGATATAGATATCTACAATCAGTACTTGTCGCGCACTTCCGAGTTGTCATATGCGATTAGATATTTGAGGGTTTGTGTCTTTCAACAATGTCATCAATGCCTTGCATGTGGTGCTTTACAACATGCCTTTGGTAGGTTCTCCCAGTGCCCTTAGTTGCGAATCCCCTTAGTGGATGTGAGAATCCCTCCTGGCCCCTCCAAGAAATGACCATTTTCCCGATCCTTGACCAGGCTTTCTAGGTAAAAGGAGGTCAGGAGTCTGCTTGTTCAGCGATCAACAAATGGTTGTGGGTCAGTTCACCCTGCACCCCTGGTTGCCCAAATCACTGACCATTGTTTTCCTACTATGATTGTTGATTATTGTCCCCAGTTGTTGATGGTTAATATTGACAGCCGAATATCCACTACTTTCCCTCCAGAAAACTCACATAGAATCGATGGACAGGCTGGCTTCCTGGCTAGGCTCTTGGAGATGTCTGAAAGTACTAGGACTTGTACATACAAGCAATAGACCAACAACTCCTTACGCACGCCCAAGTAGAAAGCTCCAAGCCGCTACCAGCTGCTGTCAAGTTGATTCCTTAGGCGTATAAACCTTTTGATCAAATATCCTTACGACGTACACAAGTTTGCGGCAACCCCGAACTGCTTGCTTGCGCAATCCACAGCTGGTCTTTTCCTATGTTCAACAGCCTGCCCAGGAGTGGCGAACGGAACATGTGTCCTGCCAACCTTGACCATCGACCGGGAAGAAGGTAGCATTGTCGTGGACATAAGTGCCCTGCTCCTGCGCTGACCAGTCATGGGAGTTGGCCCGGGGTTGACAGCGACGACTCTATGGTTGTGGTTCACCACAGTATGGATTCACAATGATTCTGGTGGGTAACAATGAGAAAATTGATGAACATTGCCAACAATGCAGAATATGATGGTTCAAGTTTATGATTCGATTAACAACTATAGCAGCATAGCTATAGACTGGCTATATGGAAATACAGTTTTATGGACACTGGTTAACAGTCATCAATTGATCATACTGCACAGCACCCATCCGCACAACCGTAGGTTGCTAGCTGAGCAAGTGAACATGTGTTGAAGCGTCCAACCGCTGATGCTGGTTGGCTCACGCTGATTGCGTTCACAGTAAAGTGGGCTGAACAACCCCATCTGTCCGCTACTGCTGGGCTGGGTATGTTGGTTCAAGGGCCGACCGGTGACACGCGCTGAACTGGGCAACTACTAGCTGGGTTGTACCAGCTACACTAGCTGGGGCATACCAACGAATTATTTTCATCACCTCATGAGCAACGGAAAGCTGGACGGCATGATGGACAGCCCTGTGTTGCCTCAATGGAGTAGATATTTAGCTATTTGGGTATATCCATGGTATTACCTGCAACCATCCACAAAGAAAGCACGTTTTAGTATCAACCACTGTGGAGCTGTACACAATTCATGGGTCACACGTTGCAAAAGTTCAAAACATGCCTTTTTTATATCAGTATAACTGGTACTTTGCACTGGGTGTAGCTCAACTTAGCTCACTGAATTGGCAGGTGACTCCAAAACCCCAAGGGACATCAGATCTTTCCTTCAAGGTCTGGTGGCCCCCAGCAGCTCCGTCTTCTGCAAATCCATCTTGAAATCCACCTGGGTCTCGCCCAACCCAGGGTTGCAACCCATGGATGAGATTCAGAATGATGGTAGTGACTGGTTTCTCAAGCCATAGGGGACCTCACAAAATTGGATGGTTTATGACCAACAATGGTTAATATAAAGGATGATAACCGGGGGTGGTACCGTATTTTCTAACTACCAGTACTATTATGGTGAATGTCACCACTTACTCAGTGGGGATGCACATCAAAGTAGCCTACTCTAGTGATGTTGGAACATATCAATAACTCGCTATACTTGACGGTAAATCCGAGGCTATTTACCGTGAAACCTATTATTAGCCTTGGTGGTTTACAAATCCCCTACGGATAAGTAAATACTAATAAGCGATCAACTAATCTAAGTTTATGGATACATGCAATCCACAATATGGGTGTTTCTCAAAATATGGGACCCCTCAAAACGGCTGGCTTAGTATTATTATTAGTTTGGGGATCCCTATTATTACTTGAATATTTTCATTGTTGTGATTACTTATTACTATTATTATCATTATTGCTTATTGCTTATTACTGTTATTATTATTAATACTTATTATATACTATCATTATTACTAAAAAGTTGGATGATTCGGGGATCCCCCTATTCGAAGAAACCCCCACGGATCCAGCCGTGACAACGTGAGCGCTGCTACCATCGCTGCCCAGTGGCTCGTCGGTTCACTCCGGGCACATCGTTGAACCACTGATCGAAGTTGGACTTGTTGGACCTGAGCGCACCAGGAGCAGTGGATCCACTGCGGCACTCGTGACTGGTGACGGCCAGTGGTTGCTTCTCAAGCTGTAGGGTACCCCAGAATGGGTAATAGTGGCTAATATTGGTCGATAATATGAAATAATAAGCAGCAATAAGACCAACATGGCGGTTTCTCAAAGTAGGGAACCCAAAGTTATGGATGGTTATTACTGTAAAATGGTTGACTTGAATTGGATGAGTTGGGGGCATCCCAATTTTGAGAAACCACCGAATGGTGACTACTGGTGCTGGTCACTACTGTTACCAATGATAGGTTGATGGTTGTTGATTCATCAGTTGCCAATGTTATTCCATCGGCAAAATATGCAACAAGAAGAGGTGATAGTTGATGAACGCTTGCGACTGTTTACACTCTGGTGATCTAACATGGCAATGGAAAATCACCATTTCCAATAGGTAAGTAATCTACAAATGGTGGATCATCCATTGTTATGTTAGATCACCAGAGTGTAACAGTCCCTGATAAAGATAGGCAAATGATGGGGCATGTTTGATGGTGCTGAATAAGGAACCGTAACCTGCAGCGGCCAACAATCATGGTGAGTTGACGGGGAATGGTGAATGAACGGCTAATAAATTGGAATCAAATGGTTAACGGCTATCCATTTTGGGATATTTGGCTCTTGGTCAAAACCCTGTACCCCTGGTTCCCCTATCATTAAAAATTGTTTTCCCTATACTTTGGTGGCTATTAGCCAGCAACTTTGGTTGGTTTATATTAACCCATAACCATTTTTGGTATGATCAAACTTGACTGATTGCCACCAAACACTGGCCACCCTCGTCCCCTGGTTGCAAACCAAAGTGCAGCTGAGGCCCTCCTTTGAAGACCTCAGTTTTGGAGCCGGCGCTGCGCCGTTGATCAAACGGTGGGACGATGGCCAAGTGCTAAACCGAGAACCAGATTTGTTTCAAAGTGGTGATGATCTTGCGATTTGAAGCGAAGGACCATCACGGATACTCATTGACATTAAAACACGAAACAACACGTGAAATCAATTCATATGTTGCGTTCTGCGTTGATCTGGGCGACGCATTGAGTAGGTCACAATGGTCATTTCCAGCATCTAGGTGGCAAACTGGTGTTCAACCAGGGTTTGGGTTTCTTCCTCAATCACAACCACATGAAACTGGTGGTGTTCCACTTGATCATTGACCTGTTTTATGGCACCACCACCATTGCTACTACCAGCAATAACAACCAATACACAAAAACTGCATATGTATATACAGGGCTAACTCACACTGACATGTTCAATGAGAAACCCTCCATGTTGCACTTACAAAATGCGGTGTGACGATGAAAGTTTTGCAATCACCATTGTGCGCAAAACAACGTTGTTTTGTCGCCTATTTTGTGCGAAATGAACTTCGCGACATGCGCTCGACACAAATGCTGGCAATTTTCAAACTAAACGAATAAAACAAACCAATGCTGGGGTCACAACATATGATCTCCTACATGCATTCGGAAGTGGCATCCACAACATCACAAGACATGCATACAAGGGGCAAATGCGACATAGCAATGTAAACGTTCTAAATTACTGCGTGCAATAGCTCCTTGCTTTTTGCTTACAATCATTTACAAACATTGAAATGTTTTTTACTAAAACTAAAACAGATCAATCAAACAAAGGATCTGGCCAACCAGTCCTCTGCAGGAAACGAAGACAAAACCTTTTGCGCAAAGCGACCGGCTTCTTGTCAGCCCCCAAAACCGACTCCACCAGTCCTTCGGTGTGTCCGTCCATCGACCTGGGCGGTGCAGCTGCGGGGCGTTTCATTCACAATGAATCCACCGCAGGGATTGAGCACATATCCATGTAGGAACACCTTGGAAATGTAGATGCCAATATGTGTAATAGCAATTTTCTTCGAAACATTACTGAAACACACCGTTCCGCCCAACTTCCATTTGCGCACTGGCAAGCAAATCACAAAACGAATGTCCGCGCGCAAACCGCCCCACAAGTTAGAAATGATTACATCACCCATGCACACGCACCATACCCATATCGCAAATGGCGCAACAAAAATGTAGACATGGGTCAAACCCCTCACATCGGTTGAACACAAAGATCTCCCTCCAAGAAAACGCGCGTTTCTTCGGCTCGGGCTGCTTTGCTGCAAGCGCGCGGCCCAACAAGCGACTCTACTTGGAGGTGCGCCCGGGCGTCTTCCTGGGTGTTGGCATCCGAGTCAGCCCCTCTCGCGTGCTTGCAGCGGGCCGCGTGGGCCCCGCAAGTCAGCATCCGAGCTAAGCAAGCAGAAATTGTGGCACGATGCTGGCGATTTGCTATCTCTTGTTGAAATGCCACTACCAAATCATGTTTTCTCTCATCATCATAGTTCATGTCTTCCTGCATGCTGAATTTTTGGCAAGTGTGTGCACCTCAAATGAAAAGGGAACGCAGCTGCAGGGCCTTCCTACGTCGGCGCCAGCGTCGGGCAATAGCAACATATGTCACCGACATGTTTATCTTCGACGGAAACAGGATTGCTCGTGGGGGGCAACTGGTCACTCAACGAGGATTCTTTCTATGGTTTCCCTTCCAAGACCGCTCGCGCCTCTGATGTATTGTTTAATACTTATTTTCAGGAAACTACTTGTACACGGTGGGCCGCCCTAGTTGCAACCTCGTTATAAGGGAATATTAATTTTATATATATATATATACACATATAGTCCCATGTTCCATGTTCCTACACCCCAAAGAAAACATCCATGGTATCGTCCCTCTTTCCCCCAAACCCTCAGTCCATGTTATTCGCAGCACTGGTATGCTATTTGCAGCATTCGGGAGCTTCAACCGACCTGGCCAGGAACTGGGGACCCCAAAGTTATGGTTGCTTACTGTAAATGGTTCAGAAACTGGATCATAACTGGGGGTACCCCTATGAATTGAGAAACCACTACATAGTTGTAACATATAACACTGCTCTTGTGACTTCTGGCTCACTTCTATAGCTCTTCTCATTCTGATTGTTGGAGTCTGGCCGGGAAACGAGCCAAGTAAAGTGCTGCACAAAATGCATCACCATGGCACCACCAACCAGGGGCTGAACATCTCAACATCCATTGGTCTTTGAATTCTTGAGATATTCACCACTACCAAGGGGTGGACACACATCCACACACACACATTGAAGAAAAAAACATGTCATATTTAAATACGCAAATTAACAAATAAGTATACACACACATATATGTATAAATATAAATAAATATATCAATAAATAAGTAAAAAATTAGAAATGAATAAAACTACACATGACAAAAACTGTAAATATACCATGTAAAAACAGAACACACATATGTGATACCTATCTATATGTCAGATTAATGCATATAGATACTTGTTTATGGATATGTGTATATATATATATATAACAGATGTATGTATTTACATATAGATTTACATATGCATATACATATGTGTATATACATATGTGTATATACATATGTGTATATACATATATATATTTAAATATATATATGTACAGTGATATCTAAAAGAATATGTGTATATATATATATATATGTATATATGTAAATATAGTCACGCAAGAAGACACAAAAGGATGGACACATTGGTACCAATACTGCGATCCAAACCTGTGGCGGACAGCCATCTTGCTTCCGGTACTAACAACGCTTGGTGCTTCGCATCCTTTCGCACCAGTGGTGCAGTTGCTGAGCCCCAACAGCATTGCTCAGCTTCCAGTTGCCTGACCGTCGCAAGTCCACCCAACTCTGTGTGCCTCAGAACCTTTATGGTTTTAGCAATTTCCATCACCCCTGGAGGTGCGCGAACCCTGGAATGGTTGCACCCCTGGAATAGTTGCACAACGTCCATCATCCTGGAATAGATGCTCAATCTCTGGAGGGGTTACACACTTTATATTCTTGAATTCCAGCCACAATGGTGCGCTTATTCCTTTTACCTAATATTGTCCGCTCTTGGAAACCCTAGTGTGCGTAGTTTCCTACACTGGGCTTTCTTGGCAAAGCAAAATTACGGGCAATTCATGAACATCATGTGGACATGACAACTACAAGTAATCAATAAACAGGAATAACAGGAGGTAGGTTAGGATTCCCCAGATAAAGACATTTGAACTATATTCTCCAGACAAACCCTGCAATATATATATATATATATATACCCTCGGGGCCCCAGGTTCACCGATGAGGTTAACAGGTCGGGTGAGGTTGGGGTGGGGTGGGGTGGGGTGGGG
>VSDK01006142.1:502171-519448 GCA_009767595.1 Symbiodinium kawagutii | reverse complement strand
GGGTGTACTGCCATATCGGTGAACCTAGGGCGCCGAGCGTGTATATATATATATATATATATAGTGCTATATATAGTGCTACATATGGTGCTATAAATAGTGCTATAAATAGTGCTATAAATATATATATATATATATATATATGTATATATATATGTATATGTACTACACCAGGAGCTCTTGCACAAGGATTGTGCTTAGTGCTGAGTTGCTCAGCCATTAGGGAACACAAAAGAAGTGTGAGCATAATTTTCACCACCACCACCACCACCACCACCACCACCAGCAGCAGCAGCAGCAGCAGCAGCAGCAGCATTGCCATCATGTTCGCCGTTACCATCAGCATCACCATCATCATGATGATGATCATGACCATGATCATCATGATCATGGTCAAGTTTGGCTGTCTCTACCCAATTCCTAGTCCTGGTGGCATTTGCTGCCCTGCTGCTGCTGCCGAGCGACTCAAAATCTGGATGATCGGCTTTGAAGTCGCGAATGATCGCATCAAAGAAGATGGTATCCTGAGTGCCAGTGACGCTAATCAGGGTGTTTCTCAAGCCACAGGGAATCTCTGAAAATAGTTGGTAATAAACCAGCCATAACTTTGCGCTTCCCAATTCTAAGAAACCACCAAATCTAGCAGCCTAGGCTTTTCAGCTCAACCACGAGTGCCTAAACCCTCGTACTTACACCCACTGCGCGCTGATGAAGGGACCTGCACCATCCAATCTCGCTGGTTGCTTCAGCCCTTAGCCCGACTTGGTTGTGCCACTGCAAGGATGGTGCACGTTTTGGGTCAGACTGGATACTGACCGGGTTACTAGGTAATCCAGTGCCATACCACAATGAAATATCTTGGCCAATATCTCCACGCCAACAAAACCAGTCAAAGAAATGGATTGCACAAACCATCGTTGCTGATGAAAACTGAAGTCCAAAATCTTCACAACCCACCAGGAACCAACCAGGAACGCAGCTAATATCACCACAAACTCCACTGATCTTCCAAAATCTCGAGGAACTTCCCAGCGACTTCGTGGCTCACCCAACGCTGCCAGCCACCAGCACCGCCGCGCCATCACCGCTGCCCAGCATCCGGCAGCTCCAAGTTGGACAAGTTCCGCTTCAAGGCCACACGGCGCAAGGCCTGCGAAGCGGCAACCGGCAGCTGCTTAGCCATTGATACGAGTGATATATGGTGGTTTCGACCCAGCCAGGAACTGGGGAGCCCCAAAGTTATGGTTCGTTTATTGCTATGGTTAAGAATGGATGATTTGGGGTGCCTCTATTTTGAGAAATCACCATATGGCTGTGAGTCCGACCCATAGCCATTTGTTTATAAGAGCCATCAATGAAACAAAAATGATCAAGAACTCTTGATGACGTAATAAGTTGTCTTCTTAAGATTGATACCTGTTGATGGTTGAGGAAGTGAATGAATGACTATGCTTGATTGAGGGATTTAACCATTCTCAACCATTCTCTACCACTGTTCATTCACCACCATGAGCCACCATTCACCATTGTTTATTAAGGAACCCCTGTATGCTTAACAAAATTTGATGCTTCAGTACCAGTTGGTGACGAAGGATCACCAGCCCGGCAACCAGCCCCTAGACGATGCACCCTGATCTATTCTCTTCCCTGGGCGATGCACCCAGCTTGTGGTATTGCTTTATGTGTATTGATCAGGATAGTAATGGAAAGACACGCATACATTTATGCAATCATGTGTTTATCTGAATGTATGCAGAAGTACTGGGACAACAAGCTGGGTATGGTAGCAAAATGTAGCCAGAACAAAATTTCCAAGTAGACTTACCAACTTAGAAACTTTGGGTGGCACCACTCCATAGCCCAATATGGCCACTGCAGCTTTTACGGTTGTTGTGTCCCGGTTTTCTTGGCTGACCTATATCCAGAGTTTGGGTGCTGATTTCTGGGTTCCACAGTTTGGCTCTCGTCGAGTCTTCCCCTTCAACTGACCTGGTAGATTAGCCGCGACCAGAACGAAACACGACCAACTGCTGTGTAGTTGTTTTTTTTCTGTTGTGATATCATCTGCTGCTATTCGATCATCCCTTCCAATCAACCAACGTGGACCTACCAACCTGACCAATTCTCACCAGTAAGATTTGGTAATCTTAGCAATCAAATCATTGCTGATGAATTCATCCGTTCACCAGCTATCCCAACCAATCACCGACCCAACACCGCATCACGTCGCCTCACTGCCGCGGTTCAGGGAGGCTTTGCTGTGCTGGAGAAGCACGTGATCCTCCCAAGGGTTGGGCATGATCAGTTTCGACTTGCAATACCACAAGCCTATCGGGTCCGGCAGTTCCAAGGGAAACTCCGTTGGGTAAAGCGGACACCATTGAAAGTGATGGAGCATAATTACTCATCGCCGGCGAGATATCAGAGGAAATGGATGGAATATCCAGCGCTAGCATGATAAACTTCATTTATGAATGGTGCATTCATTGATGTAATGGCAACTGGAGGTATTCAGATATCCATACATGCAAATATGTATTTGTACATATATGTATGGTACATGCATATCTATGTAAATACAGTATGTGTATATAAAAAACAATAAATAAATATATATATATATATATGAAAAGATAAATACAAATAATCATGTCACCAGCACTAGTAGGTCTGGGCATGTATATTATGCATATAAACGTACACATACCATGTTGCAGTCTCTCATCCCTTCCTAGTAACTCTTCAAATGATCCTTGCGTGCGTTCACTTTTCATGTGGTTTTCACTTTTCTTGTTAATAATGCCACGCAACCCTGTCTTCAGCCCACCTGCCACCTGTGGACCCGCCTGCGGTTTGCAATCCTTGGACGTTGCCAATTGAAGGCTCCTGATCGATACAACATGCGGTACCTCACCAATTCTCCAAGGGTGCAAACGGGTGGGTACTTCCTGGTTGGTTTACCATTAGCATCATCATGATCATCATCATGATCATCATGATCATCATCATCATCACCATCATCATCATCATCATCAATATTTGGATAGTATGGATATAGATCCCCAGTTGGAAGACCGAGCAGCTTCGCTCATCATTCCCAACCAACAGCCAGCATATCCAGGTACATCTCTGGAGCTGGAAGCTACAATCATGCGCTTGGGAGTCAACCATGGGCATATGGGAACCATGCTGTCTCTAGTATAGAAAATCCACTTGTAACGGTAACCCTTGGCTGATCGACATTGTGTGATCAATAATGGTGCATCATAGTTGAAACCCACAATAGTGCTCGCAAATTGTATTTCTGGCATTTGGTGGATAATCATCTCATTATTTCTGGAGCTGTGCCCCAGTATTCCATGAAATGGTTTTGGTAAACATACAGTGTGTCCACCTATACATATATATATATATTTCAATATACATAATTATACATGTCACATAATTATGTACAAACACATGGGTCCAGTATCTACAATACATAAATATACATTGTAAAGTGCACGTATACGTATGAATAAATGTAGATAACTAGATATGCAAATATCTACATATACAAATGTGATTGAGTGTGTGTGTGATTGTGTGTGTGTGCGAGTTTGTCTCCATTTGTCCAAACATCATATTCACAAAACACTAGTGTTTTCCCCACATGATTTTTTGTGGGCTGGGGGCACCACCATTTCTGGGATATGCCATGGACAACGATTGTGTGGATATGGATGTTTCTAAAAAAGGGGGAACCGCCAAGAATGGTTGGTTTATTACTTTTTATTACTATGAATGGTTCATCAAGAAGGATTTGGGGGTCTTTGATTTTGAGAAACCACACATATCTTAAATTTTCATCTTAACCCACCAAAAACCCATCCAAGACTGGAAACTTCGCACAACTTGGATCACCGGACATCAGAACCACCCCATGGCCATCGGCAGTCCAGCACAGCACGAAGCAAGGGAACAACCTCGGAGCACCCCATCATGATCGTACACCACAAGCACCCCAGGTTGAGGATAGCATCAGCTTCCGGGCCTAGTTCCGTCGTGACCCACTATCCCAAAATCTCTGAAAGCTTTGATGTTCGTCTGGTTGGTGGATGGTAAGCTCCCTATCAACTTCGAGCTTCTCCAAACAAATGGTGATTTCTCAAAATAGGGGTACCCCCAAATCATCCAATTTGTATATGTTTCATGATCTTACACCAATCATTTTTTGGGTCCCCTGTTTTGAGAAACCGCCAAATATGCACCTTGCGGCTTGAAATCATGAACCTTTTGATCAACTGAGATGGCTGACGCTTAGATGAAGTTTCCAACAGCTCCATATGTTCACAGTTGGGAAGGCCCTTTGACCTCGACCCCAAGTGGTATCACATCATTTTCCGTAGCAAGGCACAGTGATCTGATTGGTGGTTGATACGATAAAGGGGTAATATCATGATTAATGGTGGTAAATAGTGGATATCATTGCTAATAGTGATCACTACTACTGGTTGGTGGTGCTCACCACCCCGTCATGAAAAATATGCGCAAGTCAACCAACCAATTGTTAATCATTACCAGGGAAAATAAATATGTTTAAAACCATCAACCAGTGATTGTAGTCAAAACATGCGAGACAAGTTCCTTGCCAAAACGCAACCAATGCGAAGAGGAGCGAGCCAATATGATCACACTGGGATCCTCATGCACTTTTGGGTGCTCACACTTTGATCCAAGTGGCGTCAGTGCTTCAAAACGTGTATGAACACCCCCACATATGCTGCTCAGTCCAGTGATTGGTGTAAACCCTTGCAGAAACATCTGAGTTTCACGAATACCCACTCCAAATGGTGATCAATCTTCCTTCAAACTGAAATCACTCTAGGCCAGGTATGGATGCCAACAATCTGAGAAAGCATGGCTTGTTTCTTCATACTCCAAATGCTTGACACGGACGTATGAATTTACATAGATTCCTTGACTGTAATGAACTGTATGTAAAAAGATGTAAAAAGTTGATCAGTCGCAATCTATTCATAAACACATATCACAAAATAGGATAAAACACTGGGTGACATCACATGCCGCCCTTGGTCTCCACCATCTCGAACCGCGCCAAGTGACCACATGGCAGCAGCACGCCACGCAGCCACAAGGGAAGAACAGCAAAAAAAGCTGCGAAGTGAACGACAACTCGTGGGTGCCTGCCCAGCACCTCCCTGATTTGGCATTGCAGCTTACTCCGGAATGGGTTCGTGGCAGTTTGCCATCAACGGGCTCAATCATCTAGTAGAGGGGCGTGGTTCCCACATGGTGACCAGGGGTTCGTCTCTGCTCCTCTTGGCAGCTGAAATCCCTTTGACATATGGATGGCACAGCACAAATTACGCTGATTGTCCAGCTTCGTCGGCTCGCACTTCCCATGCTGGAGAAACCAGTAGGTACAATTGATGAAGCTAAATGACTAAAAGTGTGTAAAACATTCATGTGTGAAAAAATACAATTCTGAGATGTACGTTGTTGCAAGTGTAGCTGCCTCCAACCATGGGGTTGGTCCATGTTTGGGTTTACTCTAGCGAAGATTACAGTATATAATCAAGCTTTAGGATGGGTCGAATGTGCACCATCTCTGGGCAACCCCTCAGCAAAAGGGTCGTGGCCTCTCCCTGATGGTGGGATTCGCTAAGGAGGTACTGGACATCGTCACCCATGCAAGTGGCAATCAGTATCATATATACTGGAAAAATATGGCAAAGTGGTTCCATTCATATTCGAGACTTGATTGTTGGTCAACACTGAGAATGGGACCATCAATCACCAGCACCAGCACAGTACAAATAATGTGCTCACCATCAATGGGGCGGCACTGAAGCATCATCAACCAAGCATCCGCCAAGTTCTGGGCATTGCTGCTGGGGGCCACCGGATGGTTCCAGGGCTCGCAGTACTGAGGCAGCAACTAAGTCGGAGCACCAGCAAACTGATGTCGCCTACACCGGCCGGGACCTTGGGCTAGCTACAAAGCCTATACTTAGCATCGCATAACGGCTTTGTGGCCCACATATTATATAACTATTAGAGAGTATAATAGATTCATTAGATAACTAATTAATTAAGAGTACAATGGAGTTCATGGATACAATGCTGGCCTACTAATCAATTAAGAGTTATACTCCAGCAACTCTACTCATAGATTCAAACAATATAACGTCTCTATTCCAGGTACTGCAGCAACTCTGCTAGCGCCACCATGGTCAATGGTCCTTTCATTCACAAACCACTCCAAGTTGGTTGTTTATTACTGTGCCTCTATTGGTACAAGCCTGGAAATCGCATGTAATTGAGCTCGGAAATTCCTTTTCCCAGCTTCCCTGGGGTTCCCGTGTCAGCTTTCATGTGCTGTTTTCAGCGAACTCATTGACTGATCACCGAAAAAAGATCGAAAAAAACATAGGTACTACAACCACTGCTCGACCATGGATAGCTATGTCAAGTTCCTGTCAACATAGTTCAAGGACAATCAAATTGCCAGCTCGAAGAATCAAGTAAACACAATTTGAATTTGATATTAACGATCCGCCAAGCAGTTGTTAGATGTTATTAGCTGTTCAAAAAGGTTTAGAATTTAGTATTCATCACGGTCCGTATTCGCTATAATTAAAGAGCATGGGGCCCCTCTGAACTAGTAATTTCAAGATATGAAGAGCCACTCACCACTATCGGAAATGAACAACTGGTTGGTGGTTTCAACGCCTGTTAAAAATATGCGCCAACCAACCATCTGTCAATAGTGACTAATTCGGGAAAATACAATTTGTTTCAAGCCGCCAGCCTGAGGAATGATCAACAACAAAAGCTACAACATCTGTTGGTGATCATTTTTGGGCTAGCCTTTGTTGGTGATTGAAAGCTATACAAATGCAAAGGTCTAAAAACCACTAGTAAGTGCGTCACAAGGACGATCTTAGACCTCTGGTGCCACTGGCAACACCAGTTGTCACCGGTCACCAGAGGCTGCATGACCAACCCAGTGGTCTTGCTTGGCCCAGTTCCAGGGGGAGTCGACACGACATCTTTATGGTGTGAGTCGACATCTCCGAAGCTGTCAGTAGACATCAATCATTAAATAACGAAACATATGGCTGTGGGTCAGTTCACCCCGTACCCCTGGTTCCTGGTTCCCCACCACCATTGTTTTCCCTTGTTTTGCTGGTGGAAATCCCCCAGGAACGTTGGTTGATCAATATTGACCCAGCTCGCCATATTATTATTGTTACTGTAGGGTATCCATGGGTAGCCCAACACAGCTTGAAAGAACCACCATCTGCGTTCGTCAGCGCTTCGACTTGGACATCCCCTCCAGGGCAACGCTCCGCTCCGGCTGCAGCCTGGCTTGTAGCTCTTCTTGCGATCCTCACGACACCAGGCACCTCTGGCGCGGGTATCTAGTGGGGCTTGGGTGGGTTGGGTGGGTGAAGGTGGTTGAAGTTGGTTGGGTTTGTTGAGGTTGAGTTAGTCGAAGTTGGGTTGGTAGTTCGTTGGTTGGTGAGCCACTTCACCAACTAGAGCTCGCTGACACCCCCCAAGCCCAGTTTTGAAGCAAAGACCACCCAATTTCAGAAGGCGAACAGTGTCCCCATGGGTCCAGCAATGCCATGGGCCACCAAAGTAAGTCTTCTGGGAGTTGGAGGTCTCCCAGGAATACAGCAGCAAGCCAAAGCCAACATAGCAATTAGACTAATTAGCGGCTACCGCTGGAGCGACCCACTGATCATGAACCCAACGAGACCAATGGGTCCAACTCGGGTACAGTTCTATGCCCAGCAAAACAACGCTGGGAGGAGCGGAACAAAAGGAGAGGTAGCGGGAGTTCAGGAGATCCAGTCGTCAATAGGCTTTGCCACCTACTGAAGCTTAGTACAAGTAGTGGTTGATAATTGTTGGCAAATTGTCAATGACAAATTGTGGCAGATCCATTGAATTCAAAATCACAGCCCAATTCAACCAGCTCAAAAGCTGGTGACTTACGACTCGAGCTGGATCGCCCAGTAAACTGCAGCCATGGTGGACTGAATGATATTGGTTAAATGTCGTTTGGTAAATATCGAGATAGACTAAGTTCATGGTGGTTACCAGTGGTTACCAGTGATTACCCCTTCCACCCTCGTGGGGGGGACACCAACCTGGGGAAGGGTTCACCGTCACTCCCCATGAAGCTGCAAGCTGGCCTCGCTTGGTGGGTTGCAAGGCCATTGCGTAGAGAGTGGTCGGGTGATCACAGCGCAGCTCGTAGATGTTCTGCAGGACGTTGAGCTGTGGCTGGGAATGATGGAATTGAAATGGGTTGACCGGCGAAATGATGGGAATAATGAAAGTATTCCAGTGGAAAATAACTTTCTAAAAAATAAAGACACTCTCACAGCCGGCAGCTCTCAAATAATAGGGGATCATCACCAGAAATAGGGGTTACACACTTGCTATACGTGGGGGTTCTCAGAATAGCGGTACCCGAAAAAAAAAAGAGAAAAACATCTGAATCATAAATGCCAACAATTTACATATCAAACGAACAAGCAAAAAACAAACAAAACCTTTGGAGTAGCCATTCCGCTATCAAAGGGCTCAGGAGCAGACCTGCACGAAAGGATTCGGGAGGAATAATTGCACATGTGTACAAGAAAGATTGAAAAAAAAGGTTTATCGTCATGAAAGATGTACCATCCACGATGAATTTGGTTTCTCCATTGAAAGTCATTGAAAATAGTTGTGGGAATCATAATGTCCCATTGCCTTGTGCTGGATCAGCAAAGGACATGCAAACAAGAATTTTCTTCTTAACATAACAGAACTGACCTATTCTCTGAAATCCAACACTAGAAGGCCAATATCCTTTCAAAAGTTACTTATAAGCCTTTCATTTAAACCCCAACAGTTGCTTGGTAGTACTTGATAACCTCAGCTATAAGCCACCTATTTACCAACAACGAGCCACACCAGCAGGAGCAGCAACCGACTCATGGCACCCTGGAGCCCCGAGGTGGCTGCGGTCACCGCTGTCACCCTCCGTCTCTCCTTGCACATGCGACTCCCCGAGGATTTGGCGCAGAACGCATTGGCAAAGCTGGCTGCGTGCCATCCACGGTGAGCAAGGCCTACAGCCGCTGGTTGGAAGTTTCGGCGTCGCCACTATGCCACCACAAGTGGGACGAACAGCGTGGTGCAATGTGTTGGATGTCTCTCAGTCCGATCTTTTAGCTCTGGTTTACACACAACGTGGTCCAGGCTGAGTCAACCAGGACATGCTCGTTTTGGGTAATGCCACCATATTTGCTTCCTTCCAATTCATGTATACTGCTTATGCAATAACAATCCCCACCATGAGTCAAGAGAATCCGTCTGATATGGGGTGGGGCCAGAAAGTATGGGGGACTATCGCATCCAGTGCACACGTGTTTTCAACTAAAAACCGGTATCAGCTTGCACGAACACAAACAATGACCCAAATATGACTGGAAATGAAATACATATTTGGGAAACCACCAAAACCCACCAACCAGGCGGATGCTGCATGGATCCACCTGGATCCTGGAACAGCTGGAGGCCAATCGTGCTTTTTTGCAGCTCAGCTTGTTGACCTGGAAATCCACATGGACATCTGTTGGTAAGTTGTTGGTACTGAGTACTGATGGCGGTTTATGAACAGCTGGATCTCCAATTACTGTAAGCAAAAGATACCATAAGACCAAAAGTAAATACAATACATAACAGTAACATGCAGTAAGCAAACAGTTCTGTATCGTGGATCACTAGTTGAACTATGCTGACGACCAGCAGCTGGCACGGCTCAACACAGCGGCAAACGCCAAGCATTCCCCTCGCTGAGGACCCAACAAACATCCACCACCTGAAGCGCATGGAAGAGTTTCAACCCCTTGGTCTAGGTTGAGTATGGCTCCCAGAACTGTACATGTACCTAGGGGTGTGGTACAATCCAGTTGGGTGAACCCCCTATCAAGCAAGCAGTAGAAAGGGATTTGCTGACGAAGTGGTTTGATCCTCTCTTCTTGTGGGTAAATGCTTGTCCTACTTGGACGTGCATCCGGAGTTTGTAGGTGGGTGGTAACCCGTTACAACCATGGTCTACCACTATCAACTACTACTAGCCATACTTGTTTGCATAGAAAAAAACATGGATGAGAGCGGCAAGAGTTAGTTCAAAAGTGAAAACCATGGGCAAAAACGTTAACTTTCATTTTTTTAATCATGGGCACGCAAAGAACCACTATAAACCATGGTTGAACCACCATAAACCAAGGTTTGACCATGTTTGATCACCACGGTTTAACCACTACGAACCACAGTAAATTCTACAGCTACTTTGGTGAACGGCAACTCCTGTTAGCTCCGGGCCTCATTTTAAAGGGCCAGTGGCCGGGATACCCCTGGTTCCAGCCACAGCTCCCTCTCAACCACCAGCAATGGCTGGCCCCAACAATCCATCCACCATGGCTAGTGGCACCTGGAAAGCCATGAGAAAGTGGGTGTAGTCCATCCAGAAAGTGCCATCATCCACCTGACACGAACAACTTCAGGAGAAAGACCAGCAAAAATGCAATGGTTTAATGGGGTTTCATGGGGAATCCGGGGAATGGTGTCATGGTTTCATGCGAGACTACCCAACTTGGAGAAACACCAGAAACATGAAAGGGACTAGAATGCTTAATCAACCAATGTACGCATGGTAAGTTTAGTTGGTTGGTGGATTCCTATGGTCAACATTGGTTTACATGACTTGGCGGCTTATTGTTTGATGGGGGATTCTAATAAAAATAGGGAAATTTCATGGCTGATAAATCTATACATAGTTTTGCAAATAAGGAAATGACAACTAAATAAAATGAAATGCCTATAAAATGTAGATGCAACAGGTGGTTTATTCCTGATTGTTTATGGAATTATGACGATTAATGTTGATTAATCATAGGGAATTATTATTGGTTAAAAAACGTATAAATGATAACTCCAGTTGGTTGGTGGCTTCAAATGGTTGACCATAGTTTGTGCTGGTTAATCGACAATTGGGGGCAATCATGATAATTAATTAATAGGGGACAATCACTAACAAAAATGGTTAAACAACTAGTGTACTATATGGGTGTTTCTCAAAATAGGGAACCCCACTTCTCTCGACCACTGTGCCCCCCTGTTGAGGTCCCAGCGCCGGTGCATCCCAACTCACCTTGCGCATTGGATCAGCGGATCCACCGAAAGAAGTAGGGACCAGGTGGATTCAGGAAGAATTCATGGCAAACAAATGCCTGTTGATGATTGGCTGAAAAAAAAACATGATGGTTGATATTTGGATATAAGTATGGAGGATTATATAAGGTTGAACACGTATCTTCGGATGCCCGGTCAGGCAGCGAGTGCGCTGTCGACACCTCATGTGACGCTGAATTGTTCTTTTAATGCCGGTGCTAAGCTGGGAGCAAGAAACCAAAGTTAAACATGCATGTTTGTTTCGATGTTGTGATTTTTGAACAAGCCCTGACTAAGTTGGTCAAACCGCAAATACGCCTGGCTTTATAGGCAATGAACCAAAACAAACAGTGGGCTGTTCCACCTTCACGAAGGCCACGTTTCGTTGTTCTCCGGAAGCCCATGTCCTGCTCTATTACGTTTCCGGGAACAAAGCTGTCACGTACTGCCTCAAAACAGCTTCAGGACCGGCCTTGTGCCAGAGCCGGTTCTTGCCGTCTCTGTTGAGACTTAAGGTGGGAGAGGTCTGTGTACCGCTGGGCGCTTGAAAATGCCCTATACCTACCCACTCAACTATATATCAGGCACTCTCTCTCCAACAGTCATCAAGCTGTGAGTGGGCATGTGGTTCATCGAGGTAAACGTAATCTGGTGCTACTGGCGACTTGCTCATGACTTGCCCCCCCCTGTGGAGTGGCACATTTCAGTTCCAAAGCTCGATCACCATCATTTTGACAATCATTACCCACTATGGGACCTACATGAACCATTTGGTGTGTTGTTTTCACAATATGGGACCCCACAAATGGTGGATTTATTGCTAGATATGGTTTATAAAAAAATGATTTAGGGGCACCATTATTTGAGAAAACACTTACATAAACCATCTTCACTCAGCTATGAGCAATGATCGACCACAGGATCCCACCGGATCCCACCATGATTAGCTGCCCCAGCTGAGCTTTCCGAGCTGGAAAGGCTCTCGGTCCACTCAGTCGACTGGTCGCCTTGGTTACGAAGGTAGATTGGGATTAAAGTAGGGGACCCAAAAAATGGACGATTTCTTTTTATTGAAAATATGGTAGGTTTATCACTATAGATGTTGTATATTTGATTCATTGAGGGGTCCAGAATTTGAGAAACATCCATATATGACCAAAGATTCCTTTACTCCCGTAGAGTTAGGAAAATGGTTATCAACCACCCACTACCTGGGCAAGCGCAACCAGGTACAGTGGGTAATAATCTTCAATGAACACTATAATACAATCGTTGATTATGTTTGTTATTGACCAAGCATGCTTGATTGTGATACCAAACAGTCTAACTTATCTTTCCATTTATTAGGACATCTATCTATCCAAATGAAATATCTTCGAAACATGGATCCACATGATATACAAACCTACATGCATAGTCGTATGTGTATGTTTGCCTGACGATGGGAATACAATAGATATATATATATATATATAATCATTATAGAAACGTTTGTGATGAAATGCGTATTTACATGCAAATAAATGTGGTTTGTAGGAACCTAAACGGTCAAGTAACCATAGGCCTTCAAATCCTGTAAATTTCAAATATGTTTTCATGGTATGTTGAAAAGGGAATCTGGTTGGTGATTTCAAGCCTTCCGAAACATATGGGCCAGGCAATCAAACAATTTTCCCAAATAATTATTGGGAACAAAACAAACTGGAAACCATTAACCAGGAAGCTATATGTCCACAAAGGAAATGGGCTAGCCAATGACATTGGTCGATTTTCACCGGCATGGTGACCTGAGGGATCAATGGTAAGTGCAGAACTCTGCCTGAAAAATAAGCCGTGTAGCTCGGTCCTGCAAAAGGCATTTGCAATGGTTTATATGCTGGTGGATAAAGGCTCATTAATTGTTGATATATAATAACTTGTATAACTATGATTAATGATGGTTAATTAATCAAAATATGGTTGATTGTACTCAGTTGGGCTACAATCAATGGCTCGGGACGGGGGGCCGAGCACTTTGCAACCTTTTCCTGGGTATCTGCTGATACGGTGTGGATGCGAATCTCAATCAAAACAAGTGAGCAATATTGTTGCAGTTGTTGGCTACGTATACAGTATACATCGCATAAACATCCAATTTCAGCTGAAACCTGGACCCAAAATCAACAATCAGGCCTTGAAAACATTTTGAATTTAGACAAAACATCCACCGCCACATCAACAAAAATGACAAAAAGGACGACAACAACAACAACAACAACAACAACAACAACAACAACAACAGCAACAACAGCAACAACCACAACCACAACCACAACCACAACAACAACAACAACAACAACAACAACAACAACAACAACAACAACAACAGCCACAACAGGAACAACAGCAACAACAGCAGCAACAACAACAACAACAATAACAACAACAATAACAACCACAACCACAACCACAACCACCACCAAAACAACCCATAACCAACAACCAACAAGCAACAACCAAAGACTACCAGCAATCAACAACCAGCAAACAACCAGCAAGCCACCACCACCACCACCACCACCACCACCAAAAGCAACGACAACAACAACAACAACAACAACAACTGCTACTGCTACTCCTACAGCTACTCCCACCACTTCCCAGTGCTCAAACTGAGACGTCCGTGCTCCACTCTCCATTCCATTCACCTTCGCAAATGCAGCAGGGTTCTAACCTTCAATCTCACCCCCAAATATCAGTGGGTTAGCATCCCGCAAGGGTCACGTGAGGGTAAATGAACATAACCTTTCTTACAACGGCTCTATGACGACAATCTGACCCAAACCCATACGGCTGTGAGTCAGTGGCCCTGTGCCCCCACTGTTCATGATTCACAAGCCATGACCCAACTAGTCGGGGCCCCCCTGGTGGGATGGTATAGTTGAGATTGACTGCATCTGGAACCATCGATCAACCAACCATTAAGCAACCATTAATGGTTGCTATATCCACCCTACTGTTGGTGCGACTTGCACCGCCTGGTTCCTCCTGCCTACGCCGTGAGGATTGCGAATCCGAAGAAGGCGAATGAAACCCTCCTTCACGTGCTGTTGCCAAGGTGGGACCATTGATATCCATTGGTTTTGACGGGTTTTGAATGGTACCGCCTTGACTGGCTGCTCTTGGTTTCTCCAGTCCCCAGGATTGTTTTTGAATTAGAAGCCATCCCCAGGTATGGTTGAATTCGAACTAACTGATCACTTGAGGACCAGCTACAAATGAAATTCGAGTGGTTTATGTTATGGCTTTGAAACCACCAGTTGAAACCAAGTTCAGGTTGGATTCCTTCAACTTTCATTCAACTATGTCTTTGAGTCTTGAACGGAAATGATGAGTGTTCTCATCAATTCTATTGTTGTGTACCATCATGGTATTCAAAACAGTTCCAACTTGGGTTTGGAAGTTTGGAAACGGCCCAATTCAAAGGATTACAATTAATTCTTGCTGATGAAAGCGCATTGTTCTTAAACAATCGGAACACATCGATATCAACATCCCAACATCCATGGCAGGTTCGTCACTTGGCATGTCATTGATGCACAGATTGTTGGTGCCTGGTTTCGGTAGTTTCTGTAGTTTCTATCCTTCGTGGCAGCTTACTGGGTTTTCCAACAAGGTCGTCACCTTACAACTGATCGCTTCCCTCCAAGATCAGCTCGTTGCAATACTTGCATGAAAATCACATGGTCACCAACGATTTTACTATAGAATTGGCTCAATTACAGTATCAAGATTGTGAACGAATAACGCTTCACAGCCAATCTTACTTTTCTTCATTGTCACTGGCCAGCCAGTTTATCGGCATCTCAGCTGAATCCATTCACGTATGTCATTCCAATCTCCATTCCGTAGCCCATTGATCACCACTACCAATACAGTTCATCAGGCAAACTGACCAATCAATCGGACAGAACAAACAGTTCACCATTACCAATACAGTTCATCACCATTACCAAAACATGATGAACAAAAAAAAACAACTGTTGTAATGTCCGACTCACTGACTTAGCATGACACTTTTCCAACCAAGGGTCCTGAGTGTGGTGATCCCCAAGCTGGCCAACTGATACCAGCAGGTCGCTGTAAGTGGCTACCAACGATGACTAACAGGTAACCAGCCTCAACCATCAGCACTGTTTACCCGTCATTGTTAAATGACATTACAAACAACCATTAAGCGTCCATGGAATTGGTGATTCTGTGACAATCAAATTGCGAATACCCATGACCACTAATCCACTAACCACTAATCCCTGTTGACTCTTCAAATTTAAGCATTCCCGTTCCTGGTTATCTCTCGCCCTCCCTGAACCACCTCCATCAGTTCAAAAAAGAGAACATCGTTCGTCCTGGCTTGTGCCACCATAGCCAGGTTCCTGATGCAGCAGAGCCGCTGCAGTGGTTTGGCAATGGCCGGAATGAAGGAAAATGATGACCTGTTGGTGATACATTTAGTGCGCGTTGGTATTTGAGAAGTGTAGAACAGTTGAAACGTATGTAAGTTGATATCTTGTTACATTCATATCTATCAATATCAATTTAATCATCTACACCTAGGCATATTTAGGTAATTAAAGTGTATAATGAGTTAAATTTCAAGATGCGGAAAGTACAAAACATATGATTCTGTAAACATAGGGTTAAAATCACTATCAATGTGGATTTAATAATACCCAAACACATTTGTCTGCCCGTCATTGATGACGTATGCGTTAGTTGTGGATACTGATCGTTGGCAATTGCAGGCCAGAACTTCTTACAAATTGGTAATGGCTGGTATGGCACCGCAATCACCAGTTGTGGTTGAGAATGAGGAATTCTGCTCAACTATCTTTGTTGATACGATGACGATCTCATGTATTTTTGACACACTGATTTGTATGTTTCTCCCAAGATCAACATTTACCCTGCTGCAGAATGGCACAAAACCCCCAACTATGCTGATCAAAAAGCCTGATTTTTGCACTGGGGACCATTCTCGCCGAGGACATGTTGCCAAAGGAGCTGCCAAAAAACATGGTAATATGGGGATGGCTCAGAACCAATGGTTAATAAGTTAGCAACAAGTTATGGCTTAAAACAAATCAATGGTGAATAAGTTAGCAACGGTCGATGATGCTTCATAGGGGTAGCTGGTGCTGCTTGAGAAGCTGAACACAACCTAGGGATGTACGGTCAACTGCCCCATAGCCAAATACGGCAGTAGACCATGACGCCTCATTCTAAAAAAAAGGTGTAGGTTCACATCCCAACAGTTCAACAAAGTAGTTTAGTCATTCCCGGGACGCTCACCAAGGGCCGGGGGTACTGCGGAACTGACTCACAGGCATTTGCGGAATATAGAAAGTGGCAAGAATCGCTTCTGCTGACGGTAGCAACCTACTCACATGACCGGGTTTGATTTCCGGCTTTCCACATGCACGCCTGAATGGCTGGTGTTATTTTGTCATGTTTTGAGTAGCTTGAAATCAGAGAGGGCTGGTTAGGCGCCCATCTTCAACTGAATTGGCAACACGATTGTTCCCATCTATATCTTGATCACAGCACTCCGTCCATATGGCAATGGGTCAAAAACCCTGCACTCCTAGCGCATTTTCCCAAAGATCAACAGAATAGGTGCCTTTTTTGTTGAAATTGTTCACCTTCCCAGCCATTGCTCTGTGTTGCAGGTCCCCACATACCGGGGGCCCGCACTTGGGCCCCTAAAAAAGGTCGGCTTTAAGCCTCCCCCAAACAAACATAATGTTCCTGAAAAATGGGGTCCCCTGCATCATCCAACAGGTGTCATTTGTCAAAGGAAGTTTGGAAGCATACTTCCGTGTTACGAACAACCACAATGACTACTGCAACAGATGTCTAGAGCAAGAGATGTCTGAAGCAAGAGATGTCTGAAGCAAGATGTCTGAAGCAAGAGATGTGTGTAGAGCAAGAGATGTCTAGAGCAAGATGTCTGAAGCAAGAGATGTCTGAAGCAAGAGATGTCTGAAGCAAGAGATG
>VSDK01006142.1:482949-495745 GCA_009767595.1 Symbiodinium kawagutii | reverse complement strand
GTTTTTCTGTGGTGGTGTTGTGTGGTGGTTTTGTGTGGTGGCTTTGTTGGTGGTTTTGCGTTGGTGGTTTTGTGTTGGTGGTTTTGCGTTGGTGGTTTTGCGTTGGTGGTTTTGTGTTGGTGGCTTTGTGTGGTGGTCTTGTTTTGCTGGTTTTGTGCTGGTGGTTTTGTGTGGTGGTTTTGTCGCGCAACAGGAAGCACAATTTTTTGAAAGCACCATTTCAACAAACTATAGGCACTTTTGCCTCTGAATTATAGGCCACCGTTTTCTTTGATCTTATAGTGGTTGACCTTGGGAAACTTCCGCCCCCGGCTTGCCCGGGTACTACTGGTAGTGCTAAACCAACCATTTTGATTGGGTATTCCATGTTTGAGAACCCCCCTCCCCATATAAATCCATATGCCCTATGACAATGCTGGTTTTGGCGCCTATGGAAAAGCGTGACTGGTAGGCGAGTTAAGCCGGTCGGAGCACATCCCTCAAATCTACTGACAGCCCCATCCGCACCCTGCCCACAAAGCGTGGATCGAAGATTTCCCTCACATCCAACACGCTGTAGGCATGGTTGCCACAGAGCCCCACCTGCGATCGTCGTGGAACAGGGAGCCACTGGTGACTGGGTGGGGAACTACAAATGTTTTGATTCTGAACTAGGAAGGGTAGACCCATAAATCCATAAACCCCTCGATTTGATGCTAAATGAACTACTGATAGGTCAACTGATGGTGGTTCATTATTCATTGATGTGGATCTACCACTACTGCATTGCTGATGCTTCATGACTTGGCGAACTTCGAAGTTCTCGGTTGGCCAAAGCAACATACACCGTCAGTGGTAAAGCCACATAGAGATCTACATACCTCACAGGAGGAACCCGTGCAGGCACAAACATAGGCTTCCCACAATACCAGCCCTTTTTGTCCACAGTTTATTGGTTGGTTTTCCTGCGTTGCAGTGGCACATCAAGGGCTTGTCACAATCCATTTGTCTCGAACCTTCGACGGATTTATACAAATACATAAATGCTTAGATTCACAAAAAAATGGAATGACATGGATGGTGAAGTACCTCAGTTGGTAACATCAATCAAAATTTAGCTGGCTGTACCACCAATGTAGCTGATGTAGCTGATCATATCCATTGAATTTTAGCTGGTTATAGCGCCACTCCTGGTAGGATCTCACCCCAAACATTTGCAGATCCTGCACGTCACGGCGCGCCTCCCTCAACTCAGGGTTGCCGGCCGTCGCGCAACCCATGGGGAAGTCTGCCGCCTCAACGCAGTGGCCCGTGCTTCCTCCCAGCAATCATGGCCATCGTAACGTTGAATCATCCTCAACAAACCTTTCGGATCCTCGCAGCAAGTCTCAAGTAAGGTGTGTTGGGGATGATCGTCCCCATCCATCCTTGCCATTAGTCGCAAGGAATCGATTTGAAGATCAGCAGCCCAATTGTTCAACAATTCAACGATTATGCTGGGAGCACAACGCTGCCGACTGATGTGCACCAACGAGGTGGCACTGATGTAACGACCACCAGTGAATTGTTCAGTGATCAACAGCCATACCAATCAGTAGAATCATATTTGTCAGATTTTGTTTGTATGTACAGAAATATCAGATGTTCAATTGTAATTACCAACTGATACCCCGTATATAACTATCACAATACTCATGTATGTAAAGATAATAGATGAATATACCTCGACCTACAACAAGCACGTGACTCCAATATGAAAATCATTTGCAAATGCAACCAGCCAATACCCTCTGGTATACTAACATGGCAGTGGAGAATCCACCAGTTTATTAGGAAAACCTTGGGAAATCATCCATTTATCGTGGATTTTCGACTGCAATGTGGCTGTGGGTCAAAACCCCGTACCCCTGGTTCCCCCATCATTAACCAGTGTTTTCCCTATTATTGGTTGGTGACTATCCCCTATTAGTTGGTTGGTTAACTGCTTGACCCATAGCCATGTATAGCTGGCATATTCCCTACTATTGTTGGTTGCTATACCCTATCATGAACCATTAACCAGCTAGAAATCACCATTGGTTGGTTGGTTAACTGCTTGACCCATAGCCATGTATAGCTGGCATATTCCCTACTATTGTTGGTTGCTATACCCTATCATGAACCATTAACCAGCTAGAAATCACCATTGGTTGGTTGGTGAACTGCTTGACCCAGCTCGCCAGGTTAGTGTCCCAGAGGCTATCACTTGTACCGCTACCCGCAGTGCCCGCCTTGAAGTCCATCAAGCGCTGCCATAGCTCTTGAGGATCAAAGCCGGGCCTGGGCACAGCTCGGTGAAAAACCAATGACGAACGACAGACCTTGGTGCCATTAATGGAGTAGAATAGCCATCAACTATATGGTCATCCAGCTATAATCAACTATATGGGAATATATATGGTTATCCAACTATATAGTTATGGGTCTACATATATATATATATATATATAAATATATGGTTAACATATCCAACTATAGGGAATATACCAACTATATGGTTATCCAACTAGGTATGTGCCAAGCCATAGGGCAACCAATAACCCATCAAAAACATATCATTTTACTAGGAAACCGTCGGTATTGGGGGTATCACTCTCTTGGCACACACCCATCTGACGAACCAAACACCAGAATGAAAGCATCAGCTATTGTCAGTTATTGCAAATATGAGTAACAGTAAATGGTGCTTTGATTATGGTCCTTGGTTCATCATCAAATACTTGGTGGTAGGTAGTTGCTGATTCTTGCTTAATGATTCTGGTTGATACTGGTTGGCCCTGGTGATGAATTACCAACACTCGAATCACCAAATAGAGGTAAAATATTAGGAGTACAACTAACAAATCCCGTAGAATAGTTGTTAGTTGTAATGTTAGTCTAATAAAACTTTAGTTCTATCCCTTGGAACTATTAGTTCTATCCCTAACCAAATAGTTGTTGGACTTAGTTCTATCCCTTGGAACATGACAAAAACAAACAATGTTAGACAAAGATTTAGCCAGGACTTGGACAGCAAATCCAACCAAAGCCACTGAGCCAGAACCACCAGGAACTGTCACAACCACCTGGAACAAAACAGTCAGCAACCATATTTTTAAATATAAATATAAATACAAGATATATATATCTTTACATATACATATATATATATATATGTAAATACATATAGATCTATACTATCATCATCTATTGGATTATCCGTCGCGACCACCGGAACACCAGCAACAACGTCACAAAAAAACCAGCTAGTCATCAGTACACCCACAACCACCGCATACACCAAACCCAGTAACAAACAGTCACATACATCTAAAATATACTTGCATACAAAAAATACCTAAAACAAGAAGCGTTGCAATTACAGCGGCGATCAATTCACACAAGTCCCTCCATTCCAAAAGTTCATGGGCATACGAATAGGGACCTCATGGGAGGGAATCCCGGTATGGAAAGTGAGTTTGCCTTCGCCACAGGATGATGAGTTCCCTCCTAGTTTGAACTCCTTAATCCCAAAAAAACCGACGCTCAGGTGGCTGATTGAAAGAGTGGGTTGTCATCGATCCCTACAGCTAAATTCCAACCACAGTCCTCTTACATGTTTTTTTTTCCCCATAAATTCCCCATCAATTCCAACATGAGATCATCACTAATCCCTGAAAAATCCAGCACCCCCCAGTGGCACCTGGCATCGCCCCCAACCCCTGGCTGCTGCCGGCCGGGAGGCTCGTCAAAGTCGATGCTCTCGGTGGGACATCCAGTGAGGTCCAACAAGGCCTGGCGATGGTGATGATGATCAACAACCATGGTCAACTAATGGTTAAGTACAGGGGAAAATGACCAACAATAGGGGATGAATGATGGTTGATGATGATGGTTGATGTTGATGTTGATGATGATGGTTGATGTTGATGTTGATGTTGATGATGTTGATGATGATGATGATGATGATGATGGCAAATAATGCTTTAGTAACAGGTGAACAATGGTTAATGTCGTGGTTAATAGTGAGTGGATGGTCAAGTCATATAGTGGAGGATTTTGATTCACACAGGCTCAATTTAATACTTCATGATGGGTAGCGGTGGTAAGTGTTGGTCAACAACATCGAACAATGATTAAAAGTAAATTTATGTTTCATGGAATGATATGTCCTGTTTCATTGATGGCGAGCAAAGGGCAAGTAATTGGTCAATGGTGGTTATTATACAATAATTCATAATTTGTTACGCTATGGTGATATTATAGTGGTTTCTTTTGGTTAACAATACCTAATAATGGTTTATGGTGTTCACCAAGTTGGTGATCAATAAAATGAACAATTGATGTTTAATGGTTCTTTGCCAGCAACATACACAGTATCTTTGGTCATTAACCATGTAGAAAGAAATGAACCAGTAGCATATCGATATTATCCTGCCATCACTAAACAATAATCAGTCTACATATTGACTCACTAGTGGTACACCAGACCTTGAACAACGACTCCAAAGTCGCTAAATACACTATTGAAAATGAGCCAATCATTTCTTTGAAACTCGTTTTTTTCCATTGTACACCAGTAAAAAAACAACAGTGCCAACCAGTGGTGAATGAACATCAGTAACATCAGGCCATCATCTGGCACCAGCTATGGTTATCTCACAGGTCCTGCCCTGCGCTCGCGCCTCGGCAATCTCTCCGCCGCTGATGGCTTGGTAAGAGCCATGGGCCTGGCCGGGGAGTTGGGTGAATGGCGAGCGACCGGGTCAAGCAGTTCATCAACCAACAACCATGGTGAACTCGTTGGTTAATGGTTACTTGTAGGGTATAATAAGTAACTAGCTAGTAGGGGATATACCAGCCATATATAGCTATGGGTCAACATTGACCAACCAACTAATGGTGGATAATAAGTAACAACAATAGGGAAAACTTGCTGGTTAATGATAGGGGAACCAGGGGTACAGGATGTTGACAGACTGCCATATGAGCAGCTGATGATAGGCTTGGTGATTCATGATATGGTGAATGGTCAATGATATGCCTGATGGGTGGTTTCTTTGTGATTATATAGTGATGCTGGTGGTGATGCTTGATGATATGGTTCGTCGTTAATAGTTGATTCGTTGATGATGCTTCGTGTGATACTAGTTGCCAGAACTAACCATGGTTGACTCGACTGTCAATGATAGCTACTGTGGGTTGATGGCAATATATACATGATATGAAATATCTGGGCTAATGATGGGTTAGTGAATTGCTGACGGACCATGAATACCATAAGGAATTGGTTTGTGTAACGTTATGGTGATGAAACATGGTGAATAGCCAACCCTATATGAGAGCCCTGGTGACTCACCAGGAGGGTGTTCCCACATGTTCCCACCCATCGGGCTCAAGCTCCAATGCTTAAGTACCTGGCAAAAACGAGCAAGAAAAACTCCAACAAGACGTGGCATAAGTATGGGCGAATGATGGCAAATGTGATGTCATTGCAAATTCCCTGGAAAGCTTCGAAGTTCCAGGTGGGAACCAAACCATTGTGGGGACCATATAAAGGGGGGAGGCAACAATATCGATGGCGCCACCACCGTGTGATCATGGCTTGATCGACTGCGCTTGGCGGCGTGAGTCATCATTGCTGGGTACCAACCATTAACCACTTTCGGGATGTTGTTAACCATGGTCTGTGGACGCTTGCCCTTCAAAACTGCCAAGTTCACTTTTAAAGTTGATCAACATGCTTTACTGATGGTTTAATGGCGCTTTAGTGATGGCTCAATGATGGTTTAATAGTGGTTGAATGACGGTTTCATGATGGTTTCATGATGGTTTCATGATGGTTTCGACCCATTGGTTGGTTGAGGGGTACCACCATGTATGGACCAAGCCGTTTGACCATCGGGCGTGGTATGCCACCAGCTTCAAACCTGCAATGGGAACACTACCTCGGCTGGCGACCATGTCCTGCTGACCGGCGACCATGTCCTGCTGAAAAATTCAAGAACCTGGTCCCTGTCTAGATAGTGCAGAAATCTCAGAGAATGTTCAAGAATCAAAGAATAGATTCTCTAAACATGATACTCATGCTTACCTGAAATTGATGCTGACCAGAACAAAATGGCGAACAAATCCGGGCCACCTTGGCCGACATCCCCATGCAGCTCCAAATGGTCGCCTTGGCATAGGCCTTTTCCAGCAAGGGCACCCACAACTGCTGCCAATCGGCACCTGGAATGGCAGCCAAATGGCAGCCAGTTTAGGAACAAGGCGGTACCATGTCATATCAATGGCCCAATGATTATTATATCAGTGATAATTAGTCATTGTAGACCTGGCTCAACATTGAAGGCATTCATCAAACATCCGTGGTTTTCAATGTTTTCATGGTCGATGAACGTAGACCATCCACAGAAGGCCAAACCCCCCATGCATTCGAAGCGAAGAACTGGATGATTCTCGCAGCTGGACATTGTTCCTCCGTGCAGCTCAATTGGCAGTGCTTAATCTATAGCTAATAATGGCCTGGTTGCTGGTTGAACCACCCTTATGAAGAATATGCTTGTCAAGCAACCAGTTGTTAATGATTACTAGGAACAATGTAAAATGTTTGAAACCGCCAACCAGTGGCTAATTTGATGGTTGTACCATTCGTTCATTAATGCACTGAGTAGGTGAGGTTGATTAACAAACTGCGCAACCACCACGGAAAACTCTTGATCGAACAAGGATTGGTACTGCTGGCCATCACGAGTTTGAGTGGCATATTATCCGACCTTCAGGTGGTGAGGCGGTTAGAGGGTCAAAATCAACCTTATCCCCTCCTATTGAATCTCCTGGCCCCAGGTTTAGCAAAGACTCTACACATTTTAGGGAACCAAGGACACTTCGTAGAAGTTTCAACGTGATTGCTCAGCATCGTTGAAAGCCACAAGTGAACATGATTGTTCAGCACCATCAAACAATTTGTAACCAGGCACCATCAAGTATTAGGAAAAATCAATTAATTGATCACCGATTTCTGCTGCAGTAAATATTGAAACCACGGTCCCAAGTTTGCTGCCCGACTTGAACATGCTCAGCTTGCTTATGTAAACATTTCTGACCACTATAAACCATCATGATTAAGATGTATAACCTTGATCAAATATGACAAACATGGTGAATAGCCCTAAAGGATATTTGTTGCAGGGTTGATATCAAAACCACTTAGAAACATATTAATAAACCATTCAAACATCTATTGATCTATTGACGATGACTTGATCCATCACTTGCCGCTCCGACGCACTTTTTCGCGCTGCTGGGGGGCGCCAACTGCAAGCGGTTCCCCGCGCGCGCGGTGAGATCGTGTTGGATGACACAAGCGCCGAGTTGGAGATGTGTCAATGAGAGGTTTGGGAATTGAGGCATTCTCGGCGTGATGAATGTTTGACCAGCGAATTCTTTCATGAACATGGTATGTATGCAAACCACACATACGAGTATGTATATATGAACATATACAAGCATTCATGTGTAAATATAACATCCTTATATGATTTGTTAATATCTGAAAACATCTAGAGAACTATGTAAAAACATAAATCTATAAAAGAATATATATACTGTATATATATATATATATATATGTGCATATATGTGGAGAGGCATGAATATAATGCATATTTCAAGTGCAGAGGGATCTGGCTCAATCAAACACATCATGAAACATATATTTGAGCATCCCTGACAGCTGGGTACCTACACTTGGTTGTTCACCACGGCTACTGGTTTTTGACTCACAGTCTTCTAGCAAATTCTCATGGTTGACTAACCACCAACAATGGTTCTGAATTCATTGTGATTGACCATTCCCATGGTTGAGTGATTGAATTCTCCACAAACATACTGTATGTTGTTCAAACGTGTCTTGCCAGTTCTGATTCACAGTCACACATTGACATGTAGATGCATGGATTGAACACGTAACACTACAAGTTTATGTACACATGTGAATATGTGCATGGATAAAGGTTTACACGTAGCGCCTTCTATTGACGTACATAGATTCAGAATTCTACTTGCATATACACGTGCATTCTGATTATGAACATCTGTATCCATATGCACGTGTGTATGCCAACACCACTGTAGCAAAACAAATCTACATGTACATTGACATGCACACATGCACACATGCACATCTCGCCTTGTGATTTGTTTACATTGTTATATTGTAGTGGCTGGAAATCTACGGTAGTGGCTGCAAGCCACCCAGTTGATGAACAAACATGGTCAAAACCCTGTGCCCCTTGCTTACCCTGGTGCATCCCGATTTTTTCCTTATTGTTGTTTTATTCCCACTAAATTTGATGGCTAATATGGCAGTGGGTCAAAACCCTGTAATCCTGATTCCCCCATCATTAACCATTGTATTCCCTCCGAAATTGCTGGTGATTAGATTATCCTCCATTAGTCTAGTTGATTGACTGCTTGACCCATCTCGCAATATATGGCTGGTATATCCCCTATGATTGTTGGTTGTTATCTTCTATTATCGGCCACTGACCATTGGTTGGATGGTTAAATTTGATGGCTGATCTTTACCCATGGCCACATCTTTCCAAACATCTCTCTATGCTATTGCAGCTGTTCAGCTCATCCAAAGATCAGCATGAGCCGCATCATGAGAGTCGTGGACGAGGCAGCCGCCTCCCAGAAAGCTGGCAGGTTGGATGGTCCTTGAGTGGGGTAGACCCATGGTTTGTGAATATAACCGGGGGGCTAATGGTTGATTACACATTGGTTGATTAATGGATGATTGATGAGTAGTTCATTGACTATTGGTGTCCAAGCATAGGGGATATTCAGCATGACTAGTGGAAATGTAACTGTTGCACAGAATGACATAAATTTCAAAGGATGAGTAAATGGTTGGTTTGTCATGGTTACTGCTGCAACCACCAAGTCTTGGAACGAATCAATAACACATCATTTACAGGACTGTGGTATAATCACAAAGGTTGGTGGTCATGATGACAAGCAGAATCACTAATCATATATCATCAATCATGCCCAATAATCATTGATCATCATATATAATTTATAAAATATATATATATATAGTAATAATCAATCACTAATCATATGTAACCAAATATGATTGAGTAGACCATAATGGTCGATTAATATCTGGTTTGATCTACTCACGGCCAACCACCACTGCGCGAGCCATGCTCAACGAAAACACAACTCACTGGCGCTCACATGGAAGCACCCACCACGTGGGGGCACAAACGCGGGCCCCAACGATCGGTCAGACCAACCAGCTGGGCTTGCAGCTGGTCAACCAGGTGGCTGGTGATAGCAACTACAGTTTTCCATTGCCGTCATGAACCACCAACCGTCATGAACCAACATGAATCAATACCACAAAGCCAGTCAGCAATAGTCACTATCTATCGTGACAAACCGTTATTCACCATAACCATTGCTTATCATCTTCAATCACTACAGTACTAGCCATAATCCATCATTATCAACGATCATTTGGCCATCAATGTCAGCAATCAACCATGAAATCATGCTGAACCATTACCAGCTTTTACTCTAAAGCCAGCGCCATCATTACCCACCTTGGATGTGTCATGGCCTCCCTCCCCGGCATCACCTGCGGCTTTGAAATGCCACGCGGGCAGCGGCAGGGATCGATCTGCGCATACCAGTCATGATCGGCCTTGGAGCAGTTACAGGGGGGCAACGATGGATGTGAGTGTTGAATATACCCCCTGGTAATCTACCATAGCCATGGAAAATCAACCCATTGTTGCCTGTTTCCCGTGGTTTTGGAGAAACCATGGTGATTTGTCATTGCTATGTCCGATTGCCAGGGTGTAGTGGTTGATAGTGGAAGGTTTAGCAATGGTCAGAACTGCTGGTGAGCCAAGGCTGACAAGGGTTGACGACAGCTGGTCATGATTAATGATTTTTGGTTGATGAACTGATGAGCACTTGTTAACACTGACTGATGAGCTGGTTGACAATGGTTCGTTATGGTTTTATGTTGAGTTTCAATACTCAGGCAACTGGTTCATAATTAAAAAACAGGATACCACCATTAATAAAGGTCAAATAAACAAGTTTCCTGAATATGGTCCCGCAAACATTTTTGAAAATTATAGTGACTAAAATTGGCTACATACGGGTAAACACGTTAAACAATTTGTAACAATCGACCAGAAGCTGGCAATAATGGTTTTAACAATGGTTGATATATTAGCTGGTTCAGCACTTAAGCCGACTTAAATTCTTGTTAACCGTAAAACTCAACTCTACCTATCAAAAGGAACGGTTTCGAGATGGTTCCTGCCAAATATCACTGGAGGATCAACTCTTCGGAATGCAATTTGTTTGGCGATCACATACTTCAAAGAACTTATTTGTGACCAGTCTTTCTCAAAGCCTTCAGCAAAGCGCAAAATGTTCTCGGGCAAGCCCCTCTGGTAGCAGTGATCTTTCCTGAGCTGTTCGACAGTCTTTGCAAATGCCTTGGGGCCGTCACCAGCGCTACGCGCCACCGTCGTCCAGGGCGTCTTCTTTGCGGCGAGTGTTTCGACCGAGGCCACCGAGGCGGCATCTACAGCAGCTGCGCTGGACACTGCGCCACTCCTGGGGGCCGCAATGCGGCAGCCGCAAGGACCGCTGAACGCTTCAACGGCGAGGAGCTGACCCCAGCGCCGGTGAGTTGGCGTGTTTGCTGCAGCTGCTCATCGCGGGTGCCAAAATCATTAGTGAAGCGACCACAAGGACCCCGCATGGCACACAATGCCAGAAAACAATGGTATTGATTAATGGCAAAATTATGCCTTTGATCATATCAATGGTATTTAATATGTATTCATCAATGGCAATCTGGATTTATCAATGGTAGAATCTGGCAGAAACCACTCAAGGCAATGACATTCACCACAGTCACCACCTACCAGTCGTGGGATGATCATCCAAATTCCTCAAAAATTGGGGATAATTTGGTGCTGGGGATACCTGCGGGCAGGATCTACCACGAAATCAACGCCCAAAAATGACTGGATAGAAAGGAGGAGCAGGAGGTGAAAAAGAACATGTGAAATATCAATCATCCTTGTTACATCATGGTGAATGCATGTATATGTATTTGTGCATCTTCATGCGTACATCTAAAATCATCTAAATGCTTAGGAGCACAGTCCGAAAGATCGGTGCATCGCGAAAAATGTATCTACTATCAATATTTGTCACTGGGATACATGTGTTTTCGGTAGTAGAATATTGCTACACTTAGATATCAATCCACAAATGTCAATAAAATCGATATTTGCATTTATGTTTGAATGCGTGTATGCATCTCTCCATGTACATGTATAGAAGCTAAGCTACTCCATGAAGCTGACAAAATTTGCTTCCCAACATGCATCATTTATAAGGTAAACCTTGGGCAATACCATAACTCCCTGGAATATCCCGGTACGCTAGTTATCTTGCACGGTCCCTGGCTGCTAACCACCAGTAAGAGTCATCAACCACCATCTGACCACCAGCCACCACCAAGCACCACCAGGCACCAGCACATCCGAGCGGCCGCCGTTAGCTGCCAGGGCCACCATCTGTTGGAGCAATTGGAGTCCTGGCAGCACGGATGCTGGGTGATGAGAACGTGCATGGCTGATACATGTTGATACCAGTCGGTTCCTGGATGATAGAGGTGAATGCTGCTTGATAATGGTCAAGAATGATCCATGTGGTTTAGATTTACAAATGGATGGTTGATAATCTGATAAAGGTTCATCATGTGGTTTACAATACGGTCGTTAATACGGTTGGTAATGGGATCTTTGATGAATGTAGACAATCTATTACACAGCCGGGGGCCAAGAATTAGTCAAGGTTGATGTTTTAGGCGGGGGCTATCACTAGGTCGTTTGCTGGCAAATCAACTCACTAATAACATACAATAACCATAATAACCAGTATGAACCTCAGCAACTACTAGCTAGGCGAACGTGATTGATCACCATGATCAACCATCACCATTGATCATTTTTGACTCATTAGCCGTTTTTAGCTGGCTTGCGAACCAACTGAAAGCAAATTATTTGTTTGCTGATGTACCGCCGTTGATATATTTTGCTGCTGGGAGATATGCACGGGCCGTGGGTTTCAAAAAAAAAGATTCGACTATATCGTAGGCGATGATGCGGTGGGTAGTGTCAAAAAAAGTTTGACTAAATTCTACAGTAGAAGATGATTATAGAATTATATAGTGGCTAACAGTGGCAAAAACACGGTTTATCATGGTTGATCATGCTCGATGTTGCTGAATCACCGCACTGGTGAATCGTCTTTGATACGGGTTGCCAATATCAGTGGCTATTCCCATGATTCTGTAACGCCAATGACAGCTGATCATAGCTAAGAACGGCCTCATTGGTGTAATTCAAAAATAGGATGTTTTTTGGTTGTTTCTATAATAGTAACAATGGGGAACCCGACAAAATCTTTGGTCTATTACTATAAATGGATAAGATTGGATGATTTTGAGTACCCCTATTTCGAGAAACCACCATATTGACATATGTTGATAAACAACTGCCTGTGATTGTCAATCCTAGGGGATTCCGCCACCTGTGTTGCACTGGTGAGGCTACGCGGATGATCATGTCTAAAAAGCCATTAGTTATATTGGTTGGCTTCTCGTTGGGATGGAGATGCTCAGTGATTTTAAGATTCCCATTAACCCATGAGCTTGGTCGGCTGCCTAGCAAAAGTCCAACAACTTTGC
>VSDK01006142.1:430828-473558 GCA_009767595.1 Symbiodinium kawagutii | reverse complement strand
CAACAACAACAACAACAACAACAACAACAACAACAACAACAACAACAACAACAACAACAACAACAACAACAACAACAACAACAACAACAACAAGAACAAGAACCACAAGAACCACAACAACAACAACAACAACAACAACAACAACAACAACAACAACAACAACAACCACAACAACAACCACAACCACAACCACAACCACAACAACAACCACAACAACAACCACAACAACCACAAGAACCACAACAACCACAACAACCACAACAACCACAACCACAACCTCAACCACAACCACAACCACAACCACAACATAAACAACAAACAGCAAGAACAACGACGACGACAATGGTAAACGAATAATCAGCGTCTAGGCCAGTGAAAGTAGCGTTGAAGCCACTGCGGCATCATGACCAACGAAAAAAAAATGGGCGTCTAGGCCAGTTAAAATGGCGTCAAGGCCAGCGCGGCGTCAATGCCAATGAAAAAAGAATGGGCGTCTGGGCCAGTGAAAATGGCGTCAAGGCCAGTGCGGCGTCAAGGCCGGTGAAGAAGCGGTTCAAAAACAGATGTGTTCATGTCAGAAAAAAGCCATGTCATGTTAGAATAAAATCACCCAATGTTAAAAAAAAAACACTGCAGCGTTGGAAACGAGGGCAAGCGATGTCAGAAAAAAAAAAAAAAACTGCTGCAATGTCCAAAAAAAGGTGGCTGCACACTGTCAAAAAGAAGACTAGCACTGTCAAAAAAAAGACCCACTGTTAGAAAAAAGTGGTCCATGGTCAAAAAAAGACCAGCCCATTCTACAACAAGCCCAGTAGTCTATCATAAGTAAACAAAGAGATCAACAATTACCGGATGTAAAAAATCCAGATAATTCACAAATAGATGGACTAATAATCATTGATGAATACACCATGAACTGCACAAACTCATTCATACACCTATCAATGTCGCACAAATCAACCAGCTGCACCTGGTCATTAATGAAATCGCGAATTGCTGTTCACCATCACCATCGGACCCACCCCATGGATTATGCCAGTCCTGGTAGTGAGTGACTCTCCAGGCATCAATGGAGCGAGCATCGATCATCTCCCGCAATTTCTGGGCGAAGAACTTGTTGCCTGACCAAGGTGTTGCATGATATGAAAAAAAAACCAATGGTATCAAGGCTACAACCTTTCTAATCTATCAATGGCTCGGAATGATGGGGCTACAGTCAAGTCAGTTAGTATGTAATGGGATAACCGTGCTTTGCGTACGGTATATACACGTGCAGGTACTAGATAGACTTGTGCACTTAGTATTGCTAGTTACCGTCATTTATCAATAAGGTTGTGCATAGATAGGGCACGCCCCAATTCATGCAATACTAACTATTTTTCGTAATACACAATCAATTTTGGGGGTTCCCCACTTTGAGACACCACCATATAATAGTTGTTTAACCATTGAGGGTGATTATAACCTGGTTGGTAAGCACAACAATTCCCAGTTTGTCTTCTATAATCCAATCCAAACCCGAAAGAACCCCCAACCAGCATATGATTGGCTGGTTGAAACCCTCAGGAGAACCCTCAACTATGATTAACCAGCACATGATGTAACCCTAAATAACCTTGAATAACCGTAAATAACCCTAAATCTCCAACATATAGGTGTTTCTCAAAATAGGGAATCCCCCAATCACCCAGTATTAACCCTTTGTTAGTACTAAACCATCCATAACTTTGGGGTCCCCTATGGCTTGAGAAACCACCATATGGTTGGACAAACATCACCATCTTGGGGCCCCGCACCTGGTCTTGGAGATTCCAAGGCGTACATGTGCTGAACGGTGTAATTTCCTCACCGGTCGGTCGCTGAACGGAGATCCAACCCACCTGAGGAGGTTTTGGGTCAGTTCACAGGGGAGTTCACTCTAAGGAATTTCTAAGGAAAACAATGGGTGATCAGGTGATCCAAGTTCACCATGTGGATCATCCAGGTTCACCCTGGATTTTCAGATGAACAACTGAGTGATTCAGAGGGCAATAAAGTGGACCTTTGAAGTAAACTCCCAGTGATCATGGTACTTGGGGTCCAAAAACCAGCCCAATCTGGACTTTCTGATGGTCAAAAACTACTAAGCCACAATGAGATTGCAGTGACCCCTTCTCAACCACAGGACTCCCCGAGGGGTCATCTCAAGCACCCCCCTCCCTGTGCTGACTCCCAAGCATTGAGACAGCCCAGGTGCGCATCAAAGCATCGAAGAGAAGATAGGTCAAAGACGTTGCTCCCTGAGAGTGACCCACTAAATACCTCAGCTCTAGTTGCAGTGGTTCCAGTGCTGCGTTGATGTTGGAAACCTGTGCCCTCCAACGAGGGCACCCTATGACATTTTTAGAGACAATGAAGGATGCTGTGCAAGGTCAAGATGGCTTGGAGATCTTGCAAAAACCATGGCAGTGGAAGTGATGGATAGTTTAGGGTTCAAGGTTCTAAGGCCTTTTAGGTTTTTAGCGTTTAGGGTTTGTAGGGTTGGGGCTTTAGGGTTTATTAGTTTCAGCAGCTCCAAAACAAAAGACCCCTGTGCAGCATTTTCAGAATGCTTTTGACCGGGACATCCATGCGGAGCAAATCTAAGGTTGCGTCGAACATGGGAAGTCCATTGAGATAAGGACTGGAACCAACCTTTGCTGACAGGATACATATATGTATTGATGTATAATGTGTACACGTTTAGATATTTGTGTTCTATACTTGAAAGTGTCTATGGAACAAACACTTCATGCAATTAATCAATTTTGCCCGTGGCTGAACACCGCATAGCCCTACCAGGAGCTTCCAAAACCCAAGAAAATTTAGGCCCAGTAAAAAAAAACGGTTTTTTTTGAGAAAAAACGGGTTTTTCAAATTTGGTGGTTTTTGATGGTTTTTGGCTCCTGGTCAGAGGTGTGTATAGACTATAAAGATCTTGATATGTGCCACGTTTATGTGTACATAATGTGTGTAAACCTTTGTGTTGAAACACCTGCATGCACACAATGTTGTGCGCACCAACCCTTCCAACATTGCGAAATATGTTGCTGTCACAGCATTGCGCATATGAGGAACGATGTCCACACACCACATTTTAGATTAGAGTCATGGACATGTTTTCGCAAGGTTTCCAGACTTGTTGTAGCACAGCTACGGCGCCTTTCTCCCATGAATTGTTGCTAAAATACGGTTGCAAAATCTCACATTGAGTCCAAACGCTCGTGGCGGGGGCATCTCAGTGCAAACATCCCTCAGAGGCAAAAAAACATATTTCTCGTACGGTTTAGTACGGCTTATTTATGGGTTTTGTACGGTTAAAATATGGGTTCTCAAAAACCGGGGTTTTGGTAGTCTCCAAAAATATGGGTTTGGGTTGGGAAAAATATGGGTTTTGTTCGGCTTAGTACGGGTAAAATATGGGTTCCCTTTATTATCATCAAAAAATCACCTTAAGAAACATTAAACAACCATATCGGGGTGGAAAATTGCAATAGCTTTTGGCTATGTTTCCAAATGGCAAGGTTCCTGGGTCCCAACAGGCTGCATAATTATTTTTAATCATTGGAATATCATTGGATAAATGCTCATATCTCTGAATCCTATCTGGGCATAACCATGCCCCAATCCGTGGGAGTCCTTTGCTCCGGCCAGCGATGCTGGCAACCTGAACAGGATCAATGGGAGTTGAAGGGTGCATTCAATGTTAATTCCCTCATATGTGTGTTGCCTTGAGCTTCGAAAACCTATAGGGATAAGTCACTGATACCACATCATAAAACCCTATAAAACCCTATAAAACCTTGGTTGTATGATGATCTTCCCTGGAATTCAGAAAAACCGGGTTTTTTTTCACAAAAACCGGGTTTTTTTCCTATATTCACAGAAAAACCGGGTTTTTCCAATGAGACCCACAAATTATAGGGTCTTTGAAGCTTAAGGTAGTGAACATCCCCTAAATTACCAAACTTGTGTTTGCTGGGATGTTGATTTGTCCATATGTTCTTCCTAGTTAAAGTTGACCCATTCCACGCAATCAGTTCCAACCCAACAAATACAGTAGGTGTTTCTCAAAATAGGGGTGACCCCAGCTATCATCCACTATAAGCCATTTAAAGTAATAAACCATTCATTTGGTGGTTTCTCAAAATAGGGGTGACCCAAATCATCATCCTTTCTTAGCCATTTATTGAATAAACCAGTCTTTTTGGGGGGTACCCTGATGGCTTGAGAAACACCCACATGAAGGCTCCGATCGGCCAAGTAGGCTCGCTCAGCGCCCGCAATCCGTCCGCATTGGTCGATCTGTTCCATCTAAAACTGCGCTAGGTGTGTTCAACCGACCCCTATAACCGGGGTTAGCCAATCCTTATAATAATGAATAAGAATGGTTAAAAATGGTTGATAATTATCATTTGTGGCTGATAATGGATAACAATGGTTAACAATGGTTGATCATGATCATTAGCGGTTGGTGGTTGAGCCACCCCTATGCAAAATATGCGCAAGTCAACCAACTATGTGTGAACAATTACTAGGGAAAACGAAACATGTTTAATGTTTAAAACCAAAAGCCAGAAATCGAATGACAATACTCATCAATACATTCTGCGACGACCGCAGATCCCAAGGTGCTGTACTAATGTCCAGTGGTACAAAACACATGTAGCCATGGCTGTGGGTCAGTTCACCCCGTACCCCTGGTTCCCCCATCATTAACCATTATTTCTCCTATTATTGTTGGTTGTCATCCCCCACTTTTTATTTGATTAAGATTGACCCATCGCCATATCTGTCTAATATATACATATACCAATACCTGCAACCAGCGCTGCTGGTGTCTTTTAGATCCAACTAGGCGGTTTCTGGCGGTTTCTGAAGCAACACACCTGACTAGTTGTTGGCTGTTGTTGGTTGTTATCATCATTTTCAATTCAATTTCTCGCCATGATTCTCAACAATGACAATCATTGATCATGATTCACCACCATGCATAAACCATTATGAACCAATGACATCATATACCATTACTAACCGTCATTTAACAATGGTTCATGATGTTAACTGTTGACCACTCTCTAACCAATGGTTAACCATTACTGTTAATGGTGGTCAACCATGGTGAAATCACTATTCTTGATCATTATTTACCTTGGTTCACCTTTGAGCCTCAAAATTCCAAGGGAACCACTCTTAGAGGGCTTGACGGGGATCAAGGTTTTCACGCATCGGCGCCCAACCGAAGCGAACCGTCCAGATACAAGGGTCGCTGGTGACATTGAAATTCGGCCAAGGTGTGGAAGATCTTGTCCTGTCTCGCAGTGCGACCAACAACAGGTTTTATAGCCATGGTCAATATTAATCGACCAACCAATGGGGTATAATCACCAACAAATTCATGGGGAAAATGGGTAATCATGGAGGAACCAGGAGTACAGGGTTCATACCCGTAGCCTGCTTACTCATTCCTAACAATTAATCAACCATTATTCATTATCAATCATTGAGTCATAGTTGGTTGGATCTGGTTAGTCAATATCAACCATGTCTAAACAAGATGAGCTTAGGGTTGCAATTGGCATGTAACCATCGGAAGCAACCCTTGAAGTTTATAACCCCTATGACCATGGTTAGTAACCAGGTGCAAAGTGGGATTCTCCATGACTAACCATTATCAACCATTAAATGATGGTTGGTTGAGTGACAAAGGTTGGCAATGGTTTGGCTGGGTTGATCCCAACTGATTGGGTAGTAACATGGTATGAGGTTGGATTGATCCCGACCTATTGGTTGCAGTGGTCATTATGTTTGGTAATAACAACGGTTGGCAATTTATTGCCAATGATCGTGGTTCAGCCTACGACTGATAACAAACAATCACCAACATATGGATACATTCTTGGTTCTAGTGGTCAAATGACAACGACTGGGTGGAAGAACATCATCCACGCCACGACCAAACAATGAAACGGAGGGGTGGAAGGGCAGGCATGTTGTACTTCTACGCTTTCTGTGGGAGGAGATCCATTTCTATATCTATAAGAATTTGAATCTATATAATTAATATGATTTTTCTCTTTGCAAATGTGAATATGCGAGTACAAATGTAGTATGGAAACTTGTACGAACGCATCGTATGTACAATATTTCTGCACTGCAAACAAACAAACCCTTAGACTACGCTTAGTGTTGATTGAAACAGAAACATACATATTAAAGACGTAATATGTGCAAAAAAACATACACATAAATCATAAATACATTGTCGACAAACACAAACTGTGATGATTGATAGTACAGAATGGCAAATGCAATGACTACTTCACCGAGTCCGATGATTTCCGCCAAGGCTCCAATTCACACGGGTCAATTGTTCCACAGTCCAAACAGGATATAGGTAAAACTGAAGGCATGCACCAAATGGACCGCAGTAAATTAGGATATGCAGTCGGACGCACATCGCAAAGGTCTCCTTTGAATGTTGTGGGGGATAATAGTGACATGTGATTCATCCTCAGCAAATGAGCCACACCCATGTTGGGTGTCCAACCTCTATAGACTGTTGTTGGTGAAAACAACTGCCAGGTTGGATCAGTTTTCTGCTCGCAAATCGGAAATCATGGAGGTTAAAATGCACACCATACAGCAGCACCAGTTTGACCAGCGATCCGTAGCTGGTGACATCAAGCAGAGCTATGTGTTTCACAGCTGCCCCAGGGCGCTCCTTAATGGATAAGTAAGCGAGGTAGAAACCCGCCACCACTTGGCCTTGCCGGTGAAGCGTGGGCGGGTGCTTGGTTGGTTGCTTGGTTGCTGGGTTGGTTAAGGTTGGTTAAGGTTGGTTAACGTGGGTTGAGGTTGGGCTTAATAAGCATCAATAATCACAATAATAGGGATATACCCAGTATAACTGGTTGCTTCGCTTGTCAATGCATGTCAACGCTGGCTCTATAGTGAGGTGAATCCTGGTGACTGTTTGTGATGATTGATGGTAGGTACTCAGGTTGATAATGGTTCACGATTTCTGTAAAGATACGGTGATAAGCTTGGTATCCAATAGATGGCCATGGGTTTTGAAGTGGGATAAATAGATGGATACTGGCAGCTATAACTGGCTACTATTGGTTGGTGGGCGAACCACCCCTGTGAAAAACATGTATGTCAACCAACCCAAGAACCATTTGGTCATACTGAGGAAATAACAAATGTTCGAAACTACCAATCAAATTAGCAACTGGTTGCAATCAACAATAATTAGTCATTTCATAATGTTTCATATACCAACCAAAAGTGGTTTGCTTGGTCATAGCAACTACACGGGTTTGTCCTGTCTTGGTGGTTGGTTCTGACCAAATCCTGTTGAGTCAGCCATTGTCTTTCAGCAAAACGGGTCGCACTGCTCCTGCATTCGATGCCCCAGGCGATGTGTATCAAAATCTGTCGCCGAAGTCAAGTGGTTGCTCAAATGGGACTTAGGGTGGCCCCGTACCTCAGGCTGCCAGCCATCCAAGAATTGACCACTTAGTGGGGATGGCTTAACCACCCATGGCTCTTGGATGGCTGGTTATGACCCATACCAGGCATCCGTTCTGTTGGTTGAAAATGGTTGGAAGACCCACACTTGCTTTATCCCATTGGTGAATCAGCCACTAGCGGCCAACTGCTGTCCACTAGGCCAGTAGCGCTGGCAACAACTCAAGTCAATGGCAGCCACTGGAAACATCCCTGGGGTAGGAGGCAACACTTGATATGTTTAGCGTTCACCCCGAATTCCCCTGGTTTACCAGGGAAGCCCTAGTCACATGAGAATCTCAATGCGAGCGCCAAGAAGCAGGATGGGCATCCCTGGTCTTTTTCAAAGTCCATGAGCCAAAAAACGGCATCCAAGAAGGAGCCTCAGGGCATGAGCCAGCGAAAAACCTCCCAGCACCCAGCCAGGGACAACCACCCAGGTCGGCCATGTGGGGTGCAATCAACCTTAGATTTTGAAGTACAATCAAAAACAAAGCTTCAACCATAAATCCTTAAGTACATCAAACAATAAAATAAATGTTTGAACAAAAAACTGAAATATCCCTGTTATGACCCGTTTCTCCACTCGAGCTTCTTGCTTTGATTCTGTGGTCGGGTTCGGCCCTGCTGATCTTCTGAGCGACTCCAAGAACCAGCGTCACGGCTTTGACCCGTTGGAAGGAAAGCTGCTGAAGGAAGTGGCGTGAAAGTGGGTTGAATGATTGGTTCAATGATTGGTTGAATCATCACCCAATGATTGGTTGAATGATTGGTTGAGAACCCAAAGGATAACTATTACAGTACCACATGAGCCGTGATCAGTGTTTACTACTCACAGTCGTTGACAAGGTTTTGCCTCTGTCCCAACGCTATCAACAGACTGTTGGCTGTGATATATTTGTTGGTTCTGCCAATGGACAACTATCAGCCAGCTTGGCGATTGGTTATTGACCATGAGGCAACCATCACCAACTAGTCGTTCTTTAACCATTCTCGTAGGTTATCATTTCCTATGATCAAGCATGTTTAATGATTGATAACCCCTCCACAAAATGATTACAACCCCTCCAAAACCCCTCAAGAAAAACAGCACTTTCTCACCACAACCCTCCCAACGTGCCGCCAAGGAGCTGATCTTTCCCCAAGTCCCCCGGATCCCCACGAAGCCTTAGCGTTCGCATTGCGAGCTCATGCCGGGCGGGCAACGCAGCAAGGAGGCGCTGTCCAAGGCGCGGTTTTGGTGGGAGGTGTTTCTGGTTATGTCGGACAAGCCCAAAGCTATGATTGGTTTATTAGTGGTGGTAAATAATGGCTGATCATGTTTATTAGTGGTGGTTATTAGTGTTGGTTATTGGTAAAACTATCGGGAATTACAAGCAATCATAGGGAAGTATAAGCAATCATTGGTAAATACTGGCTGATAACTATAGGGAATGATAAGCAATCATAGGGGATATATAAACGACAATGATTGGTTTATCAGTACTATGAATGGTTGATAGTGGATGGTTTAGGGTACCATCCATGCTTTGCTACTATGAATCGTTAATATTACCATGAATGGCTAATAAGATTGGGTTCACTTCTATGATATGAATGGCTTGTTGCTATCATTAATGGTTCATTGTGGATGATTGAGAGGTAGCCCTGTTTTGAACCAATCATTTTTGGGGCTTCCCGTATTTTGGAGTCCACCCATAGGAAATGATTAATGTTGGACTAGTAATATATACATATAATAGGGGGTACCCCTATTTTGAAATATATATATATATACCACCATATGGCCAATGTTGTAATAGGGATGTGGTGGTTTCTTAAAAGCTGGGGGTACCCTCAATCATCCCGATGATTAATCATTTCAATTGATCAACCATCCATAACTTGGGAGTACTACCCTTTTGAGACATCCCCAGATCATCATTGGTAACCAATGTTATCATGATTAATGGTGAAGCAATAGGATAGATCATGACATAAATGACATAACCGAACCAAACCTATAATCAGGATAACGCCAACTATAATCAGGCTGCATAGTCCGACAGTATAATCAAATGTCACAATAAACGTAAAACAAATCGGGGTATGATTAAGAACAGTGGGACAACAACCAACATATGCCAGAGATATGACCAACAATCATAGAAAAAACACTAATTATGACACAAACAACAATCATGATTGTGGCTATGATAGGAGATATCGAACCAACAACCGTATAACCATATTTCGAAACAACAACAACAACAACAACAACAACAACAACAACAACAACAACAACAACAACCACCAAACAAAATCAGCAACAATACTGGTCGGACCTAGTGGGAGATAAGCCGGAATGATAGTATTGATACACAGGACATAAACCAAAATCTGCTTGGTGCCTTGAAACATCCCTTGGTTTTGCACCATGCTGGTCAAACCATCGACTATGACGATGTTGCAGATCTACCCGGGTGCAACTCTCTGATCATGATTTGTGTACTGCATAGCACGGCAGCTACCGCCAGCCAAGAACCAATTCTGGGAAACAAGATTGCTTCATGCGGCGTTGATATCACCAACACATCACGATGATACGAGCCAATCAGGAGTTTACTATTGCCACCTAGTATCAGCTATCTTGCCGGTGTATGTTCCAATTGTACTCACAATCATCAATAACCATAATATCAATTGTTGTTATACATAACCTCTGTGTGACAGCTTTAAAACAACAGTGACAATCACACAAGCCAAAGCTAACAATCGGCAATCATCACCACTCATCATTTTCCAAAACTCATGATCAACAACTTCCTACATGCCCAAGAAAGGATCCTAGGCCCTAGGCACTTGGTTCCGGCTGCCACGCCTACCTACCATTTTGCAGTGACCCACGCTACCCATCACGTGAACAACATCGTACCGTAATCAGCAATTGACAATAAATTCAAAGTCATGTTGGTAATCCAATGTGCATGATTCATTTCACACATTATTGGTCAAGAATCCAGACTGACTGGATTGTAATCAAGAATTATGTGTAAAGTTCATACCCAATAATTTAATATCAAATCTAGCTCATGACCAATAGGGGATGGCAATTAATCATGGAATCATGGAATGCGACCAACAAGTGATTACGGTCATAATATTGACCCAAAAATTCTAATCAGGCAACTGTCGCTTTTTGGGTGCACAACTCAACCGAATGGTCGGCCGTTACTCACCATAAATCAGAACTCAATCAAGTGAATACCAATGCCTGATCAATCACCATCATGTAATGACTAAGCGTCATGGCTTACCAGGTTGTCAGTAATCACCTGGGAGCCTGAGAGTGAAATGATTGACCATCATAAAGCCTCACCGGTCGCGACTGCTAAGCACCAAGGATCATCATTCAGCATCATTGACCAAAAATGAAAGGTTCCAATCCCCTGTTTCATGCCGCTCACTCGTGCTAATGATCGTCATTGGTCAGCACTAATCAGCAACCAACCAACCATGACTATGGTCTCTCATGATGAAGATCATTATTGACAACCATTGATCATCATTGCTCCAGTTGCTTCACAATTGTTGACCGTTGTTATCTTCACTACTAGCATCCATCAATCATCCATCAGCCAGCTATCAATCATCCATCAATTAGCCATCAAACATTCATCAAGAAGCATCAAATGGCTCCAACAGCCATCCTCAACAACTCTTTCAGTTTCATAAATCTGAACCACCAACATCCATCGCTTATCCATCCACAAGCTATCAAACAGAAAAAAGCAACAGCTGTCAATCATACCCCATGAGCCATCAACCAACCTGTAGTTCATCATTGTGGTTGGTCATATTATCCCCTATTCTGAAACCAGTGTTTATGGCTATAACTTATAATCCTCATGACGCCCTTATTCTTAACCAGTGTTAATGGCTACATACCCTTCTAAACCCACCAGGCAGTCCTTCATGACCCCTGCCGCCAGCCATCCCCTGGGACCGCTTCGCAGCAGGCCACAGCCGTCCGGCTCCACCAGCCGACCCACGCCCGCAGCGGAGCCCTCACCTCGGAAGCGAAGCAGTCAGTGAAGCGAATTGAGGCGCCAGCTCGTGACTGTGGTTACTAATGGTGAACAATGGTTGTTAATGGCTAATAGTTACTAATTAGTGAACAATGGTTGATTCTTGTTAATAATGGCTAAGAATGGTTGACATTAGCTAATAGTTATTATTAGTGGTTAACAAATTGTTAATAATGGCTAATAGTTACTAATTAGTGAACAATGGTTGATTCTTGTTAATAATGGCTAATAATGGTTGACATTAGCTAATAGTTATTATTAGTGGTTAACAAATTGTTAATAATGGCTAATAGTTACTAATTAGTGAACAATGGTTGATTATTGTTAATGGTTGATAATGGTTGATTACTAATGGTTCACAATGGTTAACTAGCAAATGGTTAACTATGCCAATAGCAAGTGGTTACTGGTTATTGCCTGTGGGTTTCACAATGGTTAGGTATGTTATTCATAATTATTGTTAACATTTAACTATGGTATCATTAATCGCTGATGGATCATGATTATCATAATGATTAATTAGTGTTAACTATGTTATCATTAATCGTTGATTGGTAATGATTAGCAATGATTAATTATTGTTAATGGTTAATAGTGGTTCATAGGTAATTCATGGCGCCCCTACTGCTTAAAAAAGCTGTTTGTTTGTGGCAACTACATGTTTTATTGTTGTCGTGCCGCTTAATCACCAGCAATTTACGGTGTAACTTTTTTGGTGGTTTGTTCAAATTGTTTTCTCACCTTTTCTCACTAGTTTCATGATGTTTGATGTTAACTCCCATGGTTTCCCGACAATCATGCAGGACCGATATGCGCCGCTGCTCATTGAATGGATAGGTATGATTTCATAGGCTCCATTGAGATCCCTATGTGGGTGCCAAGTGCTCCTTGAAACAGCAGCGTGGACAGCTGTTGCTGATCCTTCAGCCCAGTGATGAAGTTCAACTCTGAAGTTCCTCATTGATGGTTTCGTTCGGCACCTCTCCTCCCTGTAAGAAACCAAACGGTCTTGCTTTATCCTGGTTCAATAAATGTAGTCAACTCAGAGATATCAAAGCCTATGTTTGTTTGTTCACATGCGTTTCATGCACGTACCGCCCTTTGGCACTGCAAACAATTGTAGACTCGTGGGTTTGAGATGACCACCGCATGCACTACCCATTCCTCCTAGTGTGAAGGATTCACCATGGTAAACTTGGGTGACTATAGGTGAATGATGAATTGATGGTTGAGGAGCGGTTGATTGACATTGATTGACAATTTAATGATAATTTCAGTAATTGATTCTCATTCGACCTCGATAGTGGTGGGCAAAACTCGATGTTTCCGAAGCCGTCAGGTGGCTCGGTGCAGTGATATGTTGCTCGCAGTGCTCACCACTGAGCGGGTCAGTCGCACTGAAAAACCATCTGAACTGAGTCTTTGGTGCGGCGCAAAGGTCCCATGTCATCCACCACTGTGCACCACTGTGCACTCATGGGGCACTGGATTTTCTCTCCGAAAACCTTAAAGTCAGTGCACACGACCTCTGACGCAGGTGTCACCTGCAAAGGCCTGTCACCCAGAAAGTGTATCACCGTTGCATGTGTGCCTTGTAGCTTCCTCATCTGCAAGCCCTCCAACCCGTGCATCATGCTCACAACGTCCACACTTTCAACTTGAAGAGCAGGAAAAGCATCATCTGCAGCCTACTCCGCTGCTTGCAGCAGCTGGCTATGATAAGCCTGAGCCTGGCCAATCATTTGTCAATACAGTTGGGAGAATTAAAAACACTTTGAAACCACCAACCAATACTTGTTTGGCCATTCTTGTTGCTTATTACCCCCCTATTACTAACCACTCCTCATGCTTATAATTCTAACCCCTATCAAACCCTTATAAACCATACAAAACCCATAAAACCCCCTTAAAAAAACGTACAAAGCCCTTAAAAGATCATTATAAAACCATACAAAACCCATAAGACCCCCTTAAAAAACCATACAAAGCCCCTAAACAACTCTCTAAAACCATCAACCAGTGAAGCATTAAAGAACTTCCAAACCAGTCCCGGTGCTCTCCCGAGGTGTGATCAACGGCCGCCGCGTGGCTGCTGTGAAGCCAGCGCAGCTGCGAGGAGTTCACACGAAAGCCTTTGGTCTTCGCTTCGCCCACGTTCCAAGCCCTCAGCACCACCGCTGCACAGTAGGCAAAATCTGCTGGGGATTTGGATGGATGATGAAGGTTAATGAACTTCTTAATGGTGATTAATGCTTATGATTTATTTTTTTAATTCATGATATTTTGATGATTAATGGTTAATTAAGTTCAGATATGGTTAAATCATGGGAAGTTTTGATGGATGATGAAGGTTAATGAAGTTCAGATATGGTTGACGATGGTTGCTGGATGATGAAGGTTACATCATGGGGATTTTGATGGATGATTGTGCGGTTCATGATGGTTAATGGAGTTCAAACATGGTTTGGAATGATGGTTACAGATGCTTAATGATGATTAATGATGGTTATGGTGAATGAATGGCTAGTTTGGTTGAGCTTATTGCAAGTGTTGATAGTTGGTGAACATGATTAATGCAGGTGGTCATGAAGGATTCCACACGGCAATTTGAGGGGATTCAGTGATGGTTAATAATGGTAAAAATTGATGGTTACTGATGCCATTCATGATAGTTTTTTAAATAGTGAATTGATGGTTACGAAAGGCAAATGCTAATTGATGATGAAATGATAGTTAGTTGATGATTGATGATGCTTTATAAACAATGGCTTCCAATGGGTACGATACGTGAAAGTAATGCTTCAAATAAAGGATGGAAACGGGAAAGGATTATTGATCATGGGAAAGTCGTGGTTGAGAAGTTGAGAAGGTCTAATTATGGGCAACTTATAGTGACTAATTATAGTGCATCATTTGATTACGGTAAATGATGGTCAACCATTTGCACGTGGTAGTTGAACATGCTTAACAATTTGTGGCTGAGAGTCCACAGTGGGTAATTCATTGCTACCAGTTGGAATATGATGATTGGTAGTGCTTGATAAAGAGTACCTGATTCAGATGGTTAACAATGCGTACTGATGTGATATACGGGTTACAATGGTTGATGAGAGAAAATAGCGGTTGGCAAAGGTATGGAATGGTTAAGTATCAGTAATGAAAAATCATAATAGTGGATAAACACCCAAGACCCATTTGGCGCTTGTATCTGTGGTCCCCGCACCCAGCAAGAGTCAATACTACAAGGGTTGGGCCCCCTAGTGAGCTCAGTTGGTTTGTAACTAGAGTAAACACAAGTTATGGTAGATATTAACCAAATTGGTATAATGTATGCTAGATATTAAACCACTGGTGGATACAAAAGAAGAGTTAAACCTACAATGTTTAACCTACAATAGTTATGATACTATTGTAGTTGTTCTGATATCAATGGATTTCCTATCTCCAATCGATATCCTGAATCAAAGGATCCAAGTTAGCACTCTGGTTCATTCACTACCTGGTTGGTGAATACAACCCCCTTGAAACATGTGCTTGTCAACCAACCAATTACTAATGATTACTAGGGAAAACAAAAAATGGCAATAACAACCAACCAGCTACTGCTTGGATCGCTCAGATCCAATCACGGGAAATGTTCGAACCGAATGGGTGGCTTGACTGGGCGAAGCAGTGAACCCCTGAAGCTTGACAATGACAACCACGAGCACTGTGAGCACTGGGGATGTACATCCTCTAAAGGATAATAGTTGTGTGGTGGCCAATTTGAAGCCAGGTAAACTAACTCACTACCAACATATATATATATATATGTATGTATACATTCAAAAATTTGTATTATATGTAAATACACACATAAACTTGAACATAAACAAGTGAATTCAGTACTATGATTGTTCTCTTATGAGCACAATCAAGTGAATTTGATCATCAACAACTGTATGCATACCAGGAGTTCATCTGCTAACATCATATATGCATATACAGGTATGTATATTTGTGAATAGTCATATGCACATATCAGAAACATCATAACAAATGTACCCTTTCTCTCTCCGTTGATCTAATTCGGGCTTGGTATAACCCAGGGACCAAAAACAATCCGGCTGCTTCACCTCATGAAGGGGGGTCCCAAGCCCAAGCGCGCAAGCATCCAAGTATCCAAAGCAGCCTGGTTTTCTTAGTAGAAACAGCCTCTTAAGCCATGGGATGATCCATGCAGCTGATACCTCTTGGCACACTTCACTAGTAGCTACCACTACATGCAGCTCCGCACCCACAGGAAGCGCCCACCAAGCAGGGTCCAAGCGTCTCAAACTTCCCGGGACCGCAGTAGACGGCTTTCTCCTGAGCCATCCCGAAGCGTCCCCAAAGTCCACCCAGCACCCTGAATACGGCAGCCCTTGGGCTGTTTGTTTCGCACAAAGATTCATGGCAATTGGTAATGATCATCATTGATCATGACAATGGCATCAACCAAATTAATCGATGATCAGTTGATTCACAGCGTATAACAAAACACTGCCGTTGCAAACTTTCGGGTGGGTCATGCTAGTGACAGCTCAGCCAACAGCCACAAGTGTGAGGCTTAGAACTACATAGCCAAGCACAATTCCACCGGTGACTGTTTGGTTCCTACGAATTCCAACCTGTGCTCTGACTTGTCAAACACTTATTTCACCTTCTGAGTTCCTCGCAGGGGTCAACCCATCCTCCTCAAGTGATACGTTTCGCTCGAATGTTTATCCAACCAAGTGTGGTCAAAATCACCCCCAAAAAAAGTTTGGGGAACCACCATCTTCCGCTGGTCTACAAGGACTATAGGGAAAATGCTGAGCATCAGGCATCATACAGCAGGAGCCACCATTGCCCACTTGCAGGGTTGATCATATTATTCAGGGAAGGATTCTGTAGTCGGTTGTCTCATCGCCCCATCAGCCTTTCAGCAACCGCTTGATACCAGCGATGAGAACTACAGCAATCGGCAACGGACCCTTGTAGCTCAACCATCACATAACACAGCCGATGACAGGCCATTGGCAGCAACCATGACACGACCCTCATGATTTTCATACTTGGATGTGCAACTAGGTTGTTATGACCCCTACAATCATGGTAATGAATGTAGCCAGTTGCGCGCAGTGGGGATTCACATCCAAGTGTGAGAAGAAACAAAAATGTTGCTCAGCAAATGGAAGCGGTCCATGTAAGCCAAAGAAAGGCCAACTGTCTGATCGTATGCCAGACTTAGCCTGCAGCTTGCGACCCAGACAAATATCACAAGGCTGCGGCTTGCCATGGCTTGGAACCACGGCACTGACGGCATCTCGTGGCCGTTGTCTAAGTGAATTGATTGACTAATGTTGTGCTGCGTCTCCAAAGAACATGCCGGATCTCTTCTTCCAGTTACGTGCGAGGTATAAGGAATCGATTCATTCATCTGCATAGTACCTAGGATGCGACCACTATTACATCCATTAATCCATATCCTCCTCTTTGCCCTTGCCCATGCGTCTTGACGGATAAATAGCACTGCATGGAACTTAACATCGCTCGCTGTTCTTTTGAATCTGCTGCAGTAGAATCCAGAGCCAAATTTTTCAGCGTGCCCCTACAAAAACAATCTTCACTTCCCGGTTCAGGGGAACCCAAACGTTGGTTGCTGCTGGTTCTGGTTTATGGAGGTCCGGACTTATGCAAGAGTTGCTCGAGCCAGGTGAGGAAAATGCACGAGCGAATTGCAAACGGCCAACTATAGTTGAGTAACTTCATGCAGAAGTAAAGTGTATATGACTTGGTCACAAAACGACTACAGGTTTCATGTACTCAAACTATATCAGTTCGAATTCATTATATACCAACGCACATGTGTATCTGTGAACATAGAACCATCCTTATCAATATACTATTTTGTCTGTAAAAAAGGCATGTACATGTTTGTACATGCACATAATGTGCACATATATACTGGGCACAAACAAATACTGCGACACCCCTGGGTCGATCTAGCGATTGTTCGCTGGATCTGGCTGCTGATGATCATGCACAATGCGCATGCAGGTATAGAAACACCAGTGACAACATGCCATGAATCGGATCTGTTTAGTGCGAGCTATTCAGCTGGTGTTGACGAAGTATTGCTACTATCCGAGCACACGGCATTGTGCTTGGTCATCCCAGGACAATAGAAATTGTACTGGCATGTACTGGCTATGTGAAGGAAACTAAGGATGGATTGATGATGAACATGTATGACGTCCAGAAAAACATCTCACAATTTGTGATCACAAACGGCCTTCTCATTACTACTCATTGAAGTTCCAAGAAGTTATTTAAGAATACACCCACAGATCAAATAGTAAGAAACCTAACGATACTAGAATAATACTGACCTCTCGAAGCCCATGACCTTACCAGTCGTTTTCCTATCCCTTCGGGTATTTCTTCCAGCCTGGCTAACCCTTGAACTTGGGAGCTGCAAAAAAATGTTTGACGGACACCCCAACCACATCTTCACCATTAAACCTGTTTCAAACATTGTTCTCAACCATCCACTACCAACTTTTGTTCACCATGATGATAAACAAGTATCGACCACATTACTGTCAACTGATATGCTGTGTTTGCACTCACAATCCACCATTGATCATGGCTACATTGTTTCATTGACTACAATCAACAATAGGGACCAACCATGACTGGCCAGGATTAAACATCATAATGAATCAACGTTCTTACCTAATGATTTCCAACCTATATTGACCATCGCCCACCATGACTAGCCGCTGATCAACAACAAAAAACATTAATATCAACCATCATCATCCATCATCATCCATCATCAACCATCATCATCCATCATCATCCATCATCAACCATCATCATCCATCATCAACCATCATCAACCATCAATTCATTGTGAACCAGTCAATTAACAATTCTTGACTATCATGAACTATCATCAACCATCATCACTCAATACTGGTAACCATCAATTGCCATGCTTAGCTTTTTGCCGTCATTAACCATCTTTAATCACCATTAATACATCTTAATACTGCTTATTCATTGATTAACACGTATACCGTATACTCCATAATTTAACTACTGCTTACTCATTACATTATAGTGTCAGCATGATACCTATACACTATAGTATTACATTATAGCATTACATAAAAGTATCAGCATTACTGCTTATAACATTACATAAAAAGTATTAGCATTAATCAAAGTATGATTCACTGCTTCCTCATCTGGCTGTGGGTCAAAACCCTGTACCCCTGGTTCCCCCACTATTAAGCGGCTTGTTTTCCTTATCATTGTTGGTTATTATCCCCCATGAAATTGGTTGGTTAATATTGACCCATAGCCATATATAGCTGGTATATCCCCTATAGTTGCTAGTTGTTATCCCCTATTATTAACAATTAACCAGCTATAGTTAACCATTGGTTGGTTGGTTAACTGCTTGACCCATAGCCATATAGTTAGTAGATCCCCTAAGTATTGTTGGTCATTTTCCTCTATTATTACCCATTAACCAGCTAGTTAACCATGGTTGTTGGTTGGTTAACTGCTTGACCCGGTCGCTCGCCATCTACCACGCTGAGCCGACAGCCCTGCACCACGCCAACCCAGCTCGCCATGGCACGGCTGAAGGCCAACCCGCTGCCATCGGGACGTCGCTGTTGGTCAGTGCCTCGTGGCAGGAAGGGTGGCAGTGCTAGCCCGGGTGCTATGAATAGTCATTGCTTAGTAAACGGTTGCTATGAATGGGTGCTATGGATTTACTATGAATAGTCATTGGTCATTGGTTAGTAATGTTGTAAGCACATTGGTTAGTCATTGGTTGCTATGAATGGTCAATGAATGGTTAACAGTTGGTTAACAGTTGATAATGGTTATATAACATTGGTTAGTAATAGTCATTGGTTAGTAAACGGTTGCTATGAATAGTTAACAAGTTAACAATTAATCATGATAATGGTAGTCTCAGCAATGAATTATCATTGGATTTACTATGAATAGTCATTGGTCATTGGTTAGTAATGTTGTAAGCACATTGGTTAGTCATTGGTTGCTATGAATGGTCAATGAATGGTTAACAGTTGGTTAACAGTTGATAATGGTTATATAACATTGGTTAGTAATAGTCATTGGTTAGTAAACGGTTGCTATGAATAGTTAACAAGTTAACAATTAATCATGATAATGGTAGTCTCAGCAATGAATTATCATTGGATTTACTATGAATAGTCATTGGTCATTGGTTAGTAATGTTGTAAGCACATTGGTTAGTCATTGGTTAGTCATTGGTTAGTATTGGTTAGTAATAGCTGAGCCACTAGGGAAAATCAAACATGTTTGAAACCACCAGCCAGTATATGGTTGCTATGAATGGTCGAATAAAACTCATTCAACCATGATCATTGCTTAGTAAATTGTTGCTATGAATAGTCATTGGTCAGTAAATGGATTCTCGTTGGTTGGTATGAATTGTCGTTGGATTCTAAATTGGTTGGTGGTTGAACCACTCCGTCATGAAAATTCTGCGCAAGTCAACGAACCAATTGTCAAGGGCCACTAGGGAAAATAAAACATGTTTGAAACCACCAGCCAGTATATGGTTGCTGCGAATGGTCAATGAATAAAACTAATTCAACCATTATCCTTGCTTTGTAAATGCTTGCTATGAATAGTTCACGATTAATTAATCATGATAATGGTAGTCTCAGCAATGATAAGGATGTAATCATAGTCATACCTATGGTGACTAGCAACCATTTACCCGACCATGAATGTTGTTACTTAGTTTCTTGTCACTTGGACCATGCCATTGACCAACCCTTGTGACTAAAAAATGAATGAACCCTTATCATTGGTCTAAGCATTATCGAACACTTGCTCTGAATGTGACTAAAAATGGTGAATCATCCACTCACAACGGTGGTTGACCAAGCCTGATTCAGCATCATATTGTTGATTGGACCATGATCAACCATGATTGATCAGTAAACGATTGACCAGGTCTAATCAAGTTTCGATATGAACCATACTGAATCATCCAAAGCATATCCCCATCCAAGTGACACGGCAAGCGGTCGTCGATGGTGATGGCCTGTGGCGTAAACGTCAGCGCAGTCCTTTTACAAGGATTGGTTCAATAGCATGATCGTGCCAATGGCTCATGATAAGTTATAGAATGGGTAGTGATAGAGACAAATGTTGAATCAAATTGATACTTGCAAATGATGATGATTGCCTGCAATTACAATTGCAAAAAATGTTTCATCATGGCCATTAAGTAATAGTTTGTTTGTTTGCAATTGTGACTCGGTGGAAAAAATGAATTACTTTGGCCCTTACCCACAATGAGTAACCAAAGAGCTCTTCAAATTGCTGTTTGTTTGATGGATTGATCAGCCTGGTTGTATTCCCAGCTCATCCATATATCCATACCACATTCAATATTACACACCACAAAGAAGTATCACTATCACCGCTGAGAAGTATGAATAATCAACCATTTTTCACCATGTTCGGGGTTTGGGCAGATCCCCCTAGAATTCAATCCTCCAAATGTATTGAGTACTGTAGGCTCGTACCACAGTCTACCACCAACAATCACTTGTCTCTTCTTTGCCACTGCTCATGTCAGCCTACCTCGCGCAGCGAATCTTTCTCTATAGTCCTTCTGGCACTGATGTGTTGTTGGTTTCAGGAATCTGGCCTAGGGATGTCCTCAAGTCACGGAGTTCATATCCAACGGAAACCTCCTATAGCATCCTATAGCTACCATCCTACTCACGATCTACACAGCAATGTCGGGTTGGCGTTTTTGCAATAAATGGCTGTATCCATCTGCATCCTGAAAAAACTTGTCCTTGATCCACTAGAGCTATCGTTTATACCTTTGGGTGTCTGGTTGGATCGCCATCATGCTTGCAATCCAAAAAACTGCAGAGATCAGCCTGTCGATGGCGATCCGAAGCCATCACCAGCAAATGAGCAAGGAAAATCCAATCAACTGTGAATGGATTTGTTGATCGGCCGATATCCAAGCTATTGCAAGGTGTCTCATTGTTTCATTGCAGCATATGGCGGTTTCTCAAAATAGGGGTGCCCTTAAATCATCCAATATTAACCATTACTAGTAGTAAACCAACCCTTTTTGGGGGCCCTGTATTTTGAGAAACCACCATATGTTTAACCTTTGTTTTTACTAATAAAGTATTTGCCAACAAGATGAAACAGGATGAAACGACGAGCTGATTGGCCGATGATGCTTTCGTTGATATCACCAGCTATCCTAGGGATACGCCGTGCCACGAGCACGTCGCTCTTGCTGCTCCCAGGACGGTGGCGAATTGGTTAAGGGAGTCCAGTCACAGCTGCCATCAAGCATGGGCTTGTCCATGAGGGGTGCATCACTCAGAAATGGTAATTTCATGTAGTTTCCCCATGAGTAATGGCTACTAATTGATGGCTGGCGCATCGTCATGTATGGACAAAACAGTACGAGTAATCATGATCTGTTCAATAAACATTACCATGTTTGGTCATGATGAAGAACGATGATCAATAAATTCATCCTTCTTCCTTGGTTGATAAATCCTAGTTATCTCAACCACCCCCCAGTTAGTTCGTCGCCGTAAGCATCCTTGTTCGAGATCAACTGAACATGCCCAGAAACCCAGCAAACCGGTATGGAAATATATGACAATGCCATCTAGATTCGCAGGAGATTCATCGAACCTGATTATTCCCCATAAACTACGTACTCGCCAGCTGATGAGGAACAATCGTCAATTAACAACTGTGCCGCGGTGTACCCGCCCGTGGACAACAAAAGGATGTAAAACTCAAAATGCATCACATGCTTACATTGGCTTACATGCCGTTGGTTGGCTATAGTCATTTCAGGTAAAATTGCTGATTGGATAGCAGCCATCTATTCACACCATTGGCACCTTCCAGTCTCCATCAAGAAAAAGGTTGATTTGGTAGCAGCCCGCGGCATTCCTGGCAGGGCGGCACAGCGGTTCGAACGGCAGGGAACAGCTACCATCAGTAAGCATAGCTGATTAGGGTGTTGGTTGATAGCAGAGGTTAATCATTCATGATCGGCCATGATTGAGGGAGGTTAGAGTATCCATGATAACCATAGCTGATAGAGGTTAGAAAGTCTTACATATCATGACTCATAAGCGGTCCAGAAGCATTACCAAACACTACAATGTACCTAAAGCCGCTAATGGTTATAGTGGTAGTGCTCATCGACAAACCTTTCAACTGTTATTGAGCATATCCCAGCTGTATATGCAAATATTGAGTGACATAAGTAATATTTCAAAGGAAATATAATCCCTGTGGATTAGTCAGTGTTGCCTCTTCGTAATTACATCGTTTTACGCCCTGTTGATTACTGTTTGATGAATCACCCGTTAAGTAAGTTTCCAAAAAACATGGCCGTTATTAATCATTTGTGATTTGTATCAACCAATGAATTGTGACGTTGCTTGAGCATTATTCACCCGATCACCAGAGTCGCTATCCCGCCATCCACGATGCCAGTGGTGGTTCAATTCCAGTGGGTCACAAGTTCTCAACCAAAGGCATCATCAACCATGAAGCATTTTTAATCATGTTTTGATCATCATTATTAGCCACCATCATTATCAGCCATCATCATTAACCATCATCATCAGCCCTTATAAACCAATAATTGTATGTCATAAGCATCATCAACCAGCATCAAATGGTCACTAACCATATAATTAAACCCCTCATCAAGCATTATCCTTTGATTAACCATCATATAACACCAACATCAAATGATGTTTATTAACCCTTAACAACTAGTGATAAACATCATTTACAAACATCAAATGGTTAATAGACGTACATTAGTTGACCTTTATATGGGGTTCTCGATTTGGAGAAATCACCACATTTGATAAACATAATTAACCAACACATAAAAACCTTTGCCATCATCATTAGCCATCATCATTATTTGTCATTAATGACCCCTAATATAATCAACATTATTGCTTAACCAACACCATCCAACATAAACCACCGGAAAAAAAATCTACTATTAGCCCTTAACGAGCGTTCATAAACATCAGCAACCTCAAATGGTTAATGAATATATATATATATATATTCACCTTTATACAGGGTTCCCTATGGAGAAATCACCACAATAAACATCATGAATCATCAACCTCAAAACCTATACGACCATACAGTAAATAATATCAATCATTAATCATTAACCACATATATCAAACAACATTAATCACTAGACCACATGGGTGTTTCTCACAATAGGGGTACCCCCAAATCATCCATTTGTAGTCATTTATAATAATAAACCAGCCATTTTCAGGGTTCCCCATTTTGAGAAACCCCCATTTTCCAACATTAACCAACCTCACCCAGCTATGCTCACCCAGCCTCTCCACCTTCATGTGGCGCCTCGCAGTCTCGCCCCCAAAGAGCCGCAGGATAAGGTCCGGACGCTGGGCCACCACGGCTAAGGCCTCAGCCGCTGGTGCTGTGCGGTGCTGTGAATCGCCAACAACCACGGGGTGATTAATCAACATGGGCTACTGTTGTTCACAAAATGGTCAACATGGGTTACCAATCATGTCATTTTGTGTTCAACGGGGTAATGAATCATTTATTTGTCCAAAAACTGCAAAGCACAAAATGACATGATTGGTTATGATGAGTCAGGGTAAGAAACTCAACAAGGTCTATCCATTTCTAATACCACTAAAATGTTTGTAATGTATTGTCGTGTCACCGAAGCGGTATGTATGATCAACAATATAGTTGTTATTTCAACTTCAATCAACAAGGGGTACTTGTGTTTTTAAACAAGAATGCACAAAAATAGAACGATAAAATTAGTCAGACGAACATGGCATGACCATGTAAAACCACCAAATACAAGAAACAAAGAAATACACAATCAAGGTTAACTAGTCTGGATGGTGGGAAATGATCAACTCCAACAAAGCAAAAGAAAGGGATCCAACCAACAAAAATAGGGATAATGACCAGGATAGACCCCTGCAATGAACAAATCATAAACCATGGCAAAAGTCTCACAGTTCCGGGCGTTTTCACAACATGCAAACAAACACATATCATAAATAGGTAAATAGTTCTGCGTTCTACCAGCCAACGAATGGGGACACAACAATAGTAACCAACAGTCTACAATTTTGCATCTTGCTGGAAAGCGTCATTCCCGACCGAAAAAAGACAAGAATGCGCGTCTCTCGTTTCTGCCAGGCATGGGACCCGGACAAAAGTGCAAACATCCACAACACGGACCTAGATGGCTATGGGTCAATATTAACCAACCAATAATGGGGTATAATAACCAACCATTTTAAAGGGAAACCAATGGTTAATGATGAGGAACCAGGGGTACAGGGTTTTGACCCACAGCCAGATCAGCAACCTTGCGATCAGCAACCTTACTACCTTGCCCTATTACTATGTTTCACCTTCATGCTCATGCCTTACCACCAACATGATGAGGTTTCACCAGCAACAGCAAGCATGTCACCATTGCTATTGTTATTTTTCATTGATGTTTCCATGTCCCGCCACTGTGATGATGTTTCATTGCGAACACCATGGCATTCCTCAACATCCATCGTGCAGAATGGTGGATTGATCTCCGACATCGAAGGAACCAGCAATAGCTATGATTAATCAGCTCATCAACCAGCCATACACCAGCGGTGTCAACCTACCCAACAGCGCCGTTCTTCGTCAAAGGAGCTGAGAGGAACCAGCAATCTCCGACGCCACCCTGCTTGAGGTCCTAGCTCAAGTTGCGAACGTTGAACCAGCGGGGTTTGGATCATTATGGTTGCTAGGATCCATGGTTGGTTGGTCTGTTGGTCGGTTGGTCGGTCGGTTGGTTTGTTGGTTGGATGGGTGGGTTGTTTGGTCGTGGGCTGCGGCTACTCGCTCCTTCAATATCGATTTCTTGTTAGGGGTTGCTTTGGGGCCGATTGAAACTAGTTTACTAATCGAAAACAGGCAACGCATGAAATGTTGGCGATGGGTCAATATCAAACATCCAAAAGAAGGGCGCCAAAACATCCGAACAACGACTAGTGACTAGTCACTAGTCTGGTCCAAACTTTCCTTCTCAAGTCTCACATGTTGACAACTGCAATTTCGTGGCTTTGGGCTGCGGTCCTCTGCCCGAAAACCAAAATCACTGACGACCACAAAGTCTGGAAAGCGTTGCCACCAAATTTTGCCTTGTCCTCGGCAACCAGGTGTAGACACAGGGCACCATGGGCCCCCAAGAGTCGATTATGAAGGAAACGTGCATGGGACAGTAGGCGTTATGGCACAAATGACATGATTTGCATGCATGCCATTACGCTCAGGATGGATGTGAGATGATGTTCATTACGCAGCTGTGATCCTTAATGGTTTTCCTTGCGGGCAGTCTCGGGGTGGTTGAAATATGATTTTTGTCCAAATAGGACGAAGTACACGTTACAATGTTTGCTGTCCCCATACCGAGCACATAATCCAAAATAAAACTGAACACAATTATTGTTATATTTTCAGACTGTGAAATGATATTACTACAAGTAGTTTACCAGTTTTATTCCTATGATCAGTTTGGTGTATCTAATCAGTTCCGTTGCTGATCGGATTTTTGGATTTCACGGCCAATGTTCTACGGGACCCGAGTATTTTCTATGTGCAACGCACTTGGAAGTAATCCCAAATATGCATCGTATTTGCGTGCGCCCGTAAAATCCCAACTGCAAGTTACAGTATCAAACCTCAACTTAGTATCACACCACAACTGTTCACAGCCCGTGCTGGTTATTGAACTCTGATTCAACCCTTCATGGGCGCGACCAGCTACGGGGTGAGGCCCCCTGGTTAGCTAAATCGATTCATAACCAGGAAGACTATCAGCTTTGGTCGACAGAACCTAAGCATAAGTTAGGTGGCTTGATGTAGCTTGTAAGGTAACTGATAAGTGGGGGATACCACTTTGCAAATGAAGTAAGACTACTAGGGGATACCACTTAGCTCATGGGGTACCCCCCAAGAATTGCCGGTTGTCCCATGAACTTCACGGGGCCGCCAATTTCAGCAGTGTCATGGCCAACCTGACCGTGCCTTAGGAGCAAGCTCGAGCTCTACTGGTTGATAGCTGCTTGTGGACTGATGGTTAATGAATGTTAATGAATGATGCTTATACAATGATGGTCAGTGAGGATTCATCGTGTAGAGCACCAATCACAGCAGCTCGGCTTTGATCTCGGAGACATCCAAGCTGTTTAAGCCTTCAAGTCATTGGCCTGACGGATCGACGGAGACCCATGAGAGAGAGATGGCGTGAAGATGGCCTGTCAGGTTGCGGTTGCCGGCTTTTGCCGCTAGGGAGCCCTGGGAATCTAGGCTGGTTGAGGCTGTCCAATGGCCCCGCTATGACAGCGCGGTCCATCTCGTTCTCGGCGCCGATCTCTTCCAACATGGCCATGACCAAGTTGGCTCCTGAAAGCAACTCGCCAACTATAGCACATATACCCCTAAACGAACATGTGAGAGGCTTAGTCGCGAACGCTCTGCCCGAAGGTTGTGCGCGACCACCAACCAAAGCACCTGCACACAAAGCGTCCAGATCATCTGGGCTGCCAGCCTCACGGGGCTGACAATGCTCTTCGGTGTGACGTGATGTTCATCCATACAGCTGAGCTGTGTGCACCCTGCTTCGGAATATGCCTGGATGAAATATCAAGCTTCGCCGGTTTGTACAACTAGTATGATGTATAATTTCTTACTGTCCATGATTGCGAGTGGCAATCCCCAACTTGAGAACCATATACACCAGCACTTTGATTGTTACTCCTGCGTCTCTCTACATTTGCATATATGTACATGTATGTGTATAAATATGCATGTGCATATGTATATTATATGTATGAGACTGTAAAATTTATTTATATATATATATATACATATGTAAGTGGTTATACATTCCCAAGTGGCTTTGCATTCCCAACGAGTAAGTGGTTATCAAGCATGGTTGCAACTGTTATAACCCGCATATGCCCACACCTTACCGGCGCCAAGGTTGTAGCCATCACCAGCACCAATCAAGATATGCAGCTGCGGCACGCCGACGGTGTTCGGAGTCAGCCCAAGCAAAGAAGCCGCAACGACGCGTCTGGTGGTGGGAGCCGTGAAGGCTGCAACGAACGGGGGTTAGGAAGCCACAGTATGGTGGTTTCTCAAAATAGGGGACCCCCAAAATGGTTGGCACAGTTTACTACTATAAATGGTTTATAATGGATGATTTGGGGGTACCCCTATGACTTGAGAAACAGCCATATCTATCCCTATGGGATTAAGCAGGTGATAAGGTGATAAGCCCGCCAATACTCTAAGGGCATTTATCCCTTATCAACAATAGTCCAGCAGTTGATACGCCCACCATTTTAGGGGATTATTGATCCCTATGCGCAACCAGTTACCATTATAGTAACCAACACCAGTGACAAGCTGGTAGAAACCAGCTGGTTACCTATTATAAAGGTAACTGGAAACATAGGGCATGGTATAAGAGAAGGTGTTTTATCACCAACATGAGTCTCCTGTGTTGAGGGATGCGACATAAAGAAAGAAAGTACAACATGTTTTGAGGATGACATATACATGACTATGAAGAAGGATTGCACATACCATGATACAACAACACAAAATGAACGTTCTTAACTAAAAAGCAATGGCCTGGCAATGTTGGGTTCGCGCTGCGCTTCTTTCTGGGCTTGACAACATCATGGCAATAAGTTGGCGTTTTCCGATGATGAAGTGACCTAAGCGTGACGGGTTGAAAAACCGCTGTTAAAACTGTTGCCTGTGATCAAACACAAATGACGGACATTAGATAATCAGTAATCAGATCACCGGAAAGTACATATGGGTGTTTCTCAAAATAGTGGACCCCCCAAATCATCAAATATCAATGATATATAAGAATAAACCAACCATTTTGGGGTTCCTTATTTTGAAAAACCACAATATTGTTTGTCACTTGAGGTTGGTCAGCACCCAGTACCCAGGCAAGAAGGTTGGCCGCTCTGGCACGCACCAAACCACCAGGGTTTGCACCACTGAATTGGAGTCAAACGTCTTCAGCCAAGGGTTGAGGTTAATGACTTCGAAAAACAATGGTGGAGAGGCCGGTACTTGTGGCGACTGCCTTCATCAGCAATGTCCGGACATTGATGTATGATCACTTGAATGAACGGATAGATATCTTTGCGAATGTTCATTGTTCATCAAACAGGTTCTAGACGAAGAAGCAACAAACCGGTCATGTAAAACTTGCTGGCAATTCAAAAACCACATACGTACAACGTCGTACAACTACAGCAAACCAATGGTGGAACCACGTGGCAATTCAACCCATTGCTGAGCACACTCATGCAATCATGGCTGGGCCCAAATGATGTCATGAAGCTTCCACATGTACCGGGATTGATCACGTCAGCGTTCAGCTGTTGTGGGAAACCCACCAAAACTTTACATCTTTGTTGGCTGGGGCTTTAAGGGTATGCCCATCTTGGGGAACAACAATCAACACCCCGACATTTATCTATTTTACAGAATTTCTGGCCTGTATCACGGAATTGTAAGAATTGCATCTTGAAAAAAAAACTATCTAGGGCCTACGGCGTGGAAATCCCGTAACAAATGGAAGACCGGCGAAAGGCCGCGGAACAATGCAACATGCCAAGAAACCGCAATGGATTTATGGAAACAACGACTGTGTATATATTTATAAAAAAATATATATATATATATATAGCATAATGTTCTCTGCTTGGTGTAGGAACCCATCGAGCATGCAAGTTTCACATCCAGCTAATGTTTCGTTGTGAGTTGCGATTTGTCAATGATTCATTCACCATTTTTGCGCAACATCCGTCCATTTTTAACCACAAGTGACCAGAGTTGACCAAACACGCCCATGAATCCGCAACATCAGCGCACCTCACAATGCCAGTAGGGCCGTCCCTGGTTGCGGGTGACCGATGAGGCAAATATCATGGTATACCCCTATTTTGAGAACCACCCATATACTACCACATACTAATAAACCACAATAAACCACCCCCAAGCTTAAGGTAGATGATGATTTACCGTCAAAATAAGGGGGGTTGTGAATATGGATGCAACAGCACCATTATATAATCAGCTGGTGGTGATGCGTGATGCTTATCAAAAGCAACCAGCAACAAGCACTAACTGTATAATTTGTAGTTGACTTGTGAAACATGTCCACAAGTGGATCTAAAGTCATGACGAAACCAGATATGTTTCTGATATCGTTCAGCTTGCTGGGAAGGCTGCCATTTGCAGCCCCCAAGCCTAGATTCTGCATTAGCGCCATGCAAATATCTACAGAATCTGGTTTGTGGTTGGAACTCACCCCAAGAAGGCCATAGCTAGATGATCACAGCCAGGTATGGCTGACATGTTTCAAACAATGAAACCACCAACCAAAAATTTGACAGATACACAAAGCAGTGCACCCGAAGTGGCGTGCAGCACATACCAGTCCAAGGATAACGATTGAACACAAAGACAAAACTGGGGGCCAATTCTGAGAGTTGGCAGAGTGTTGAAAGTACTGACCGGTTGGTGGTTGAACCCCGAAGGTAATTATGCTTGTCAACCAACTAGTTGCAAGTAACTTCTAGGGACAATTCAAAAAATGTGAATCAACCACCAACCAGTTGAAATTAGAAACTAAACACTTGTCCAAAGTTCCTACACCATGATCAGGGGTAAGTTGTGTTTGGAAAAGTGCATCAGCATACGGATGCCCTTCCCACCACTTCAAAAAATGCTTTATGCAAAACTTTTGAGCATGGACCGCTGGCAATTTCCACTTCACCGTTACAGGCCTGTAGCCTGTAGTTCAGGAACTAGTAAGTAGTTTGCTGACTTTTTGAGATATTCATAATGAGCAGCTCGATCAGCATCCCATGACAGCCAACCAGCAAAAACAAATGAACCCGATACAGTAAACACTCTGAACCAAAACAATGGAAATAGAAAGAACAAAAAAGTGTTTATGTTGACCAAGCTTAGATGCCCATCATCTCACTGACAAGACTTCCTGACAGCAACGCTACTCTTGCCTGATTGCATGGAATTGTGCACACTCACTTTGATAGTGTGGCAAGGCCTCTGTGTAATGATGGTGGATGGGAAAAGAAATCCGATGTCCAGCAAAGGGCCGTCAATGGTGTAAACAGGACATGCAAAAGACTAGGTGGTGGATACAACCTCTATGAAAAATACTAGTCAACCAACCATTTGTTTATGATTACTAGGGAAAATCAAACATTTTTTGAAACCACCAGCTAGAAGAACCTTGCAACCTGATACTCCAATGGTCGCAGAGTCGGAGCGTTGAAGACCAGAACTGTTTGCGTGCGTACCTGGCATATCCGTAACAAGCAAATCAACTATCAACGTAGACAAACTAAATCAACCAACCAACCAAGCAACCAACCAGCCCAGCCCAGCCCAGCCCAGCCCAACCCAACCCAACCCAACCCAACCAACCAAACCACCTGAATCAAACAACTGCATAAAAAAAAAAAAACACACCACGACCATGACCATGACCCTCCCATGCAGGCCGTCCCATCCGTGGCGCCTTGGTTGGACCTTCTTTCTTCACCTGCGCAGGGAGGAAGGCATAGGGCACAGCTGTGCCGAAACTCCCAAGGAAAGGTAACAGTAACAGTGAAGGAATGGGTCAGCAAGTAACACCTGGCTGGTTAATGCTTAATAATAGGGGATGATAACCAACAATAATAGGGGATATATACCAACTATGTGGCTATGGGTCAAGCAGTTAAACCAACAAATTTTGTGGGGGATAGCTTGACCAACAATTTCATAGGGAAAACTTGCTAATGACAGGGGAACCAGGGGTACGGGGGTACAGGGTTTTGACCCACTGCCATATAGGTAGATAGATTCTCATTATACAGAGTAATATACAATACAATAATATCACTATAGAGCTCACGGAGTAATTCTATATAGGCAATCAAATCTTTTCACACTATAGATCATTATACGGGTAGGAACTGCTAAGCTATTTGTGAAGATGTAGATTCATCTTTGCAATAGATGGTAGAAGATTTCTTGAAGATTTGTTTACACCTATAATATACACTCAATAAAACATTAATCATGAATCAACCTGTAATCCTATTCCCGACTGATGCCGGTGTCAACCGTTGGTTTACAAGCAAAATTGCAAGAATCTACAAGGTTTGTGATGGTAAAGATCGCCACTTTCTTGGATATGTCCTGTTTAAAACGTAGGAACACATTGTGAATAACAATATCCTTAGTGACGCTGGGAATGTAATGATAAACAATTCTGTAGTGTGTTGCTGTAAAGTTCTTTACATATTTAACCACTATTGGATGACTTGTGGGTAGCGGTATGAATCTAGGAACACCCAAACGATTGTCTTTCAATGCAATGTATTGACCATGTCAGCTTAACACAGCAAAACAAACAATTTGTACAATATGCACAAATCACTGCTGATAAAATGTGAGTGGGAAACCTCCCTCTGCAGCTAAAGTTCCGATTGCAAATGGTCTCGAACATCCATGATCTTGTTGGTTATGTTTGTGCGTTCACATGGGGAATGAAAAATAATGAGATACAATGAGGGATATGTCAGTATGTAAAAGAGTGAACACACATGCACCGTTGATCAACTGTTGATATTTCAGGGTGCACGACAATACTTGTGCATGTGGCAATAATCGTAAACCAAATCAATTGTCTAATCATACACGTTCAAATATATATATATATATACATATATATATATATACATATTTATGAATATATATATATATATATATAATATACATGTGACTGTTCATTCACAAACAAATGTCAAAACAACTGTAAGCGCTACCTGCTACCTATGCATTGGCAAACATTCGGCATACTGGGGATAAAACTGGCCCAAGGATAGCTTATCGCATGATTTGTGGTTTGTCCTGGCGATGCACATGTGACATGATCCAAACTGCACAACATGTGAAAAAACACACAACTATCTGGTTTGCGGGTGCCATTATGGGCAAACAAAAATATACGGCATAACAACAAACTGCGGCGAAACATTTGCATCTCCAAATTTGCTGCGAACAGTCGGAAACTCAAGACCATGAACCTTTTGTCTCAGTATGGCGCTATCTAATGGCGGCTCGATTTTCCAACTCCAAACCTAAGGGACGTTGTTCTACAAGTGCATTAGTTTTGTGAACGTTGTCCAATGCCTTGGTTCTTCCACGCCCCAAAAAAATATTAGAATCTCACAATGCCTGACCAGAAACGAAAAAATAATCCGCGCCTCGGACTTCTTGCATGTTTTGCCACATCGGCAACGCAGTTCGGCGGAACTGCTGCTACGGGCAGCATTGTCCTGGTCATGTGAAAACATGATCGTGATGAGTGAAGTTGCTGGATAAGGAACTGTGAGGTAACATGTCATAAAAGTAAAAAATACTGTGGTTGTTATGTTGATAAACCGCGTAATTCAAAAAATTCAGGCAAACAAAGCATGGGATTCCAGATTGTTTTGCCGCATTGATGCCAGAAACCGTTTCGCACCCGGCATTCCAAACTGGCGGACACAGAAACACATTGTGCCATAGCATGAACAAACAATCCGGGTTCAAAAACCTGTGGTTGTTGCAAACGACTACACAGTGTTCGAGGGTGTTTTCACTCTCATCATAGTTTCCCCTCGGGTCCTCATCACGCCCGCAAATGGATCGCCTTAGGCAATTCCAAGTACACCAAAAAAATGCAAACCAAATCAAGATGAAACTATGCCCGGACTCATTCAGTCATGGGAAGAAATGTTTCGGCTGATCCCCATCGTGACATATCAATATGATATTGTTTCTGGGATATGTTCTCACATTCATTCTTCTGAACGTTCTTTCGGGCATTCTAATATAGCATTCTACCTGGCACATATGTTCTTTTTTTCCCCATTTTTCTGGTGTTTTCCCTGGCATTTATTTTGACATTTTTCCTTGCATTTTTTGGGGCATTGTTTCTGGCATGCATTCCGGCCTTCATTTTCAACATTCTGTCCACATATGAACCAAGTCTTTCCCTAAATTCCGGCATTTTCCTGGCATTTGTCTTGCGTACAGCACGTTCTACGTGATATTTTTTGGGACAACTGTTCTGATCATACCTGGCATTTTTTCAAACATTTATTTTGACGTTATTTTGCAATGTCCGGGGGGCCCACAACTGGGAAAGCGTTGCCGTGCGCAACGCTGTGCTCTAAACGTGTTTGGTTCGGTGGGGTTGGAGCCGTGACTGAAGATCTAGACACCCTCACCTGGCAGCGGAAAATTGCCCCAAACGATCTGCTTTACAAGGATTAGCCCCAGCTGCTGCCACCGGCATGAACAAGGTTTTCTTGCAAGGTCAACATCTATCAAATTGTGTTTGAAAAAATATGCCAAGGTCTTTCGGAGACACGGGCCCATGTGGAGAAACAAACGCCAACAATGGACAAGCTTCGATCTTGCACCACAGTGAACCCATCTGCTTTGTCCCAGCGGTTGTGTCAAGTTAGCCATAACCGGTCCTGTGCAAATTTTGATTGGTCTTTGAACACTGCAGCGCTAAATTGCGTGCAATGTGCGTGCGCCTCCAACGCTTGCGATCAGAAGGTGTAAACATCTTCCACAACTTGCCAGGGCACAGAAGCACAATCAAACAAACGCATGTCAATGCCATTAATTACCACTGATGAACTTCAAATTTGAAGCGGTACTTTCCGCAGGATTGATTTAATTTTCAAAATTTCGAGCTATCGCTACCAACCCACAAATTAGGCGCGAAAATATTTTTGCAGTCCTCTTTGACCCGGCAACTCGAAGTCAAACAAGCTGTAGTTGGCCAAACTGCCCCGACAATGAAAGACTCTGAAGCCAAACTTGAGCATAAGCTGCTAGACGCGCAGCGTCGCCCACTTTCCAGGAAAATGTCGCGCAGCCAAAGGACTTGACAGCCCAGGAACGAAGAGCATGCGCCGTGGAATAGCGAAGGCAAGCTTCGAGAAGGTTGACCAATGGCAAGGTGCCAGCAAGACCGCGTTGCGCGTGCAAAGCACGCCCAGTCAGGCGAAGACGTCGACAAAACCCTTCCCTCGCCAACTGAGCCCAGTTGACTAGCTGACGTATTTTCAACCAGATCTCTTCTGTTTACACATCTTAGCAGTATCTCCAGATCCCATGACTATTTGTCTGTGTTTGCAGCGATCGAGCGCAGACAGCACGTCCGGGTGGGGATCGCGATTGCTTGCAAAAACTGCAATTCCAGGCAGACTTTGCGCAGTTGAGTGTCTTTTACACAAGTGACCTATGGGTATTGAAGTTCTACCCTTGTAACTAAATGATCATTGCAGCCATGTATCATGAACACTCCAGCCAAATGCCTACACATTGATTTTCAATCATAGTTGATGATGGTTCATAATGGTTTAATACTTGTCAACTGATGCGCCCGCAGAGATCATAGGGGATTTTCCGCCTACATGGTCGTGGGTATCAGCCATCCAAAAGCCATACGTGAAAGTCCCGGCACAACTGGGACCCACCGTCTCTAGACGTACCCAGCCAGTAGTTGAGTGTACTTTGCTCTGGGTCAGTGGCTGGATGTAAGCCCCGAACCAGTCATGTCTTCATTTTGTAGCTCCACTATGATTGGTGACACCGGGCGGTACCCGAACATCATCTTCCGTGAGGTCTTGGGGTGATTACTGAATTCACCCTCTGCTAAATCTTGCTGACAATGAACATTCTGCCATTTACACATACTTTCCGAGGCATTCCAGGCCAATCTACCAGAGAGTCTCCATGATATCTAAAGGTAGATCAAGTGGTTCTGAGTCACAAAATGGTGGTTTATCAAAATAAGGGACCCCCAAAATGGCTTGTTTACGACCATATGGTTCATGACTTGGATGATTTGGTGGTTCCTGATCTTGACGAACACCTAGAAATGGAATGATCTTGAAAAGAAGGACACAAACGCCAGGCTTGTCGCTGTAGTATCAGGTGCCTATACGACTGGTTTCTGCCTCCGGATCAACGTCAAACATGAGGCTGTGGCGACCACTGGAAGAGGGACGGTGGTGGAACAACCACCGCCTGCACCTGCGATTCCCAACTGCAGTTCAGCCTGACCTTGCCTGACACATGATGTGAGTTGTGGCTTGATTATTCACCATGTTGAGCCGGGATCTCCGTGAGTTGGGGTCCCTAATATAGAGTTTGAACATGTTTGAACAATACTGTATATTAGGAGCAAACATATTAAACCTTTGTAGTAACAATATAGAATTGCTAACACCGTCGGGGTCTCTGGAGCAAACATATTAAACCTTTGTAGTGCTACTGCGGGGTGGTCACAAAAAAAGCTCAATCCTTCAAACTTCAGGAGTTTGTTTTCTGATGATCAGGTTTGTCAGGTTGGTGATTGATGGTGGTTAGCTGGTTGGTGGTTATAAGCCATGGTTGCTTAGTGGTTGATGATGATTCATAATGATTGGTGGATGTAACCCTAGCAGTCCATCATGCAATCATCCCGAGCATTGGGGAACATGATATATTGAGAAAATAAATCAACACCAAGTAGTCGTTCTTTCACCTCACCTGCAAAGTTTCAGAAATTTGTGCTTGTCAGAGTGGAACTTTTGATTTACTATGGTCCCCAAATGCCTCACACCACACAGCTGGTCAGCCTGGAAAAATGTTGGAAGGTTCAGTAGTGGAACATGCATCGGCCAAACATGTTAGTTGTATGTTGTGTGTAGTTGTCAGACTTGTGTCAGCCCTACTTTTAAATACGAATCCCACTGAGTAAGCATGGATAGTAACTACTTAGGTGGGTTGTACCATTGATACAGGCTTTGAAACCACGCTTGCAAACCAGTTACTAAGTGGGATGATCATCCTTCACGAACTGCTTGCTCTCCCTACGTATTAATGGCAACCATGGACCTATCAGGGCCGGCAATGGCTTCACTTCACCGAGCTTCACCTCAAGAGACGCCATCGTGGCAGATCAGCTGCTATTTCGGCGCCATACCTAGCCCTCAAAGGATCAAACAGGGCTAAGGGAAAGTGCCCAATGACGAAGATTGGTTGGACAATACATGTCAATGCCAAAGGATTGATAGCAATGAATATGTCATTGATGCCAACTTGTGCATGAAAACACTGTGGTCATGGTCAATAGTTTAAGTCTAAGTGCCAGCAGATTTGCCACCCCAGCTGATCATCCAACTGCTAGGTGACCAGCGAAATGTAGCAACCAATACCAGAGCTATCCAGGGGTTTCCCAACTTGGGAAACCCCAAAATAATCCTTCACATTAATTTATGGGAGTAAACCTACCATTTTTGGGTGTTGTCGGATTTTGCAAGAACACGAGACTAGTTGTTTAAACATTCTTGTTGATGAATATTCCCTATCATTAAGCATCATAATTCCTTTTAAAACCACTATTAGCACAGTTCAGCCTAGCAAATTCCCCTGGTATTTTTTCTATGATTAACCGATCTCAGTCCCTACAACACCATATTTTGATCTAATTTCATCATTCAAAAAAATATGGTGGTTTCTCAAAATAGGGGTACCCCTAAATCATCCATTACTAGTCATTCATAGTACTAAACCAACCATTTTTGGGGTCCCCCATTTTGAGAACCCCCCATATAAACAATTCAGGCTGGGGGGATGCTTTCTTCATCGGATTTGCCAGATGCAGCACTCACTGCCGAGCCAAGTGACGACTCCGCATCGAAGTCTCGATCTTCATAGGCAGATCCCACCTCCGACAGATGCTGCGCTAGTGATGCGATGGGCGATGTCAGTAGTAAGGCATTCACCATAGGGCATCAATCATAGGTAACAACAGGCATCAACCATAGGCATTAAGCATATTTAGGCATTAACCACAGGCAATAAGCCTAGGTAAAACAGTTAATCATGCTGAATTGAATATGGTCAATGATCTCCAGTGGTTATAGATTGTTGGCCAAACATGCAATTGGATATGGGCCATTGTTATATTACACTCCAATAAACTAACCTGGAAGTAGAACATCCACTATTTACAATGTTTTTTACATATAAGAAAGGTGATGTTCAACTTCCAGGTTAGTTTGCCAGAGGGTACTAATGGCTGAAATTTGTGTTAATCATCACCTGGAGGAATTCATCAATGTTGTTACAAAGCGCACTAATCACAGGGATAGTGAGTATGCACCAAAATCGAAAAAATAATGAACCAAATGCTTTCCATACAGGTGTCTTGTTTGTCTAGTTCAAGCACGTCTAGTCATGCGCGTTCAAGAAGAAGCAACCGCTCTGGTGTTTGCTGCTTCCTAGCTCGTACATAATGTTGCAGACAAATGGTCTGGATCTACCACCAGAGTTCGTATCGTGACTATACATGTATCCAACTATTGTCCTGCCAAAGCTTGAAGCAACAATGCAATCAATGGACTTGTATCTAACATAAAAACCAACCAAAAGAGTCAAAACTTCATCACAACTTGGATGGTAACCATATGAGTACCCTTGGTATACCCGTTACGCAGAAATGTGAACCCGCCTTGTGCCTTCAGGTCCCGTTATACCGCTAGCAACTTCATCTTGCTACCAGCAGGTCCCCTGGGGTTCGTGAAGCCAAAACGTCCACCAGTTGGGAGGTCATACGTTCATTAAAACAGCTTGGCCATGGCCGCACTCATCTTTCTACAGCACACCAATTATCTTTCGCAACGGAGGCGATAGTGAGAAGGGGCGTACGCAACGAGTAGTTCACCACTAGTCAAGAATCAACCAAACAAGTTAACCGTTAAACACGACTAGTGATTAATGATTAAGCAGCGCTTGCAATTCACCATCAGTTCACCATAGGAACCATCAGTACTTAACGAGCATTTTGTTACAAGGCGGTCCTCACCAGTCAACCATCCCTAGTTTTATCCTAACCGTCAATACTTCTGGCAGTTAGCAGCAAGCAGCGCACCATCATAGCAGCTGCACCGGATTTTTCCCGACTTTCAGGGCTGCTGAAACCGCCGGCATGAGTCGGTGTCGCTGCGAAAATTTCGCGGTTTCGTCGGGCTGGCACTGGGTTCACCGAACATCGTGGCAAAATAACCAGTAACATGGGAAACAGTGTAACTATGCTGAATCAGGCCTCATTAAATCATGGTTGTAAATTGATCGTTAATCATCATTTCATCAGTTTGATGGAACGTGGGACCGGGATAATGATCATTTTGCTAGAAATGACGATTCAAGATGGCAAATACTCGGGAACACAGGCTGGTATTAGTAATTCGTAGCAATGACCAATACTGGTTGGGACAGGGCAGTAAGCGAGGGTAGGACTGACCATGCCAATAAGCAACTACGGTGACAACGGGTGCGCAAGGTCACCATCTCGGTCATGGATGGGTTCATTCTATAGGCACCACAGATTGATATCCCTATTTCATTAGGGGCCCCCTGATTCCATCACTGTTGAACAAGTACAGGGTGGCCCCCCCAATTAGCTGAATCAGTTTATAACTAGGATAACTACCAACTATTGTAGATATAAGTTTGTTTGACTGGTCTATTGATGGTTTATTCGCCAACATGTAACTAGGGGGCCCAACTTGAAGTCGTCAATCAACCAGCCTCTTGCATTTATGTGTGAAAGGTTAGAAAGCTGCCTCAGATTGGTGACTTGATCAAGGAATCATCCAAGTGAAACACATTCAAGAATTCAATAACCGAAACAACAAAACTTAATGCCTGATGGATCTCTTGCAAAGAGTTGAATTCCTAGTGGGCCTATGGGAAATCCATGTAAATCAAACCAATCCCGAAAACACCAAAAAACTACTTATTAGTGGCTGTAAGCCACTTAGAAAAGAATAATCAAGTACGGGCAATGATGGTCAACGGTGATGCTTAATGGTGGTTAATCATAGTGATCGTGTCTGATGATGGAGACTGGTTAAGGCTTCGAGCGACTCATGATGGTTGGACACGACGGACACTCAACAGTGGCAAAACAGTGGAAACTGATTCAGGGCTCATGAAGGTTAACCAATGGCTAACCCTCATGATATGATGGTGAGCCCTCATGGTTGACCAAATATTGATCGATTTATGCTGATCAATGATTGTCAAAAAGGGCCAATAAAAGAGCTATTGGGCTATTGCTGATAAGCAAAATAAGATTTGTTTATCATGTCTTGTGCCCAGTGTCAACAAACACTCAAGATGTGCTGCCCTGACACTGGTTGATTGGTATCTAGGGATTCGGATTAAGTGTGGGTTCTCATGAACCGCGGTTGTTTACACTGCCCAATGTGTTTCTTCTTGATCAAATCCTGAAAATAATGTCACCCGCTGAGGTTAATGACATGACTGTTATGGCTAACACTAAGCTTCAACATAATATGGGTGCTTCTCTAGACAGGGGTACTCCCAAAACATCCTATACAAAGCATCTTAATAAACCCTCCATTTTTGAGTCACCCTATTCGGAGAAACCACCACATCACATGGCCGGTAAGCTTCACAAAACATGCCACCACAACAGTGAAACCAGAAGCCATATCCTGTCCTCCGAGCGTAAGGTTGTCTCACGCAGCTACTCCGATGATAAACAGCACAGCATAGTCCACCTTGCGCCAGCGATTTGGCTGCAAAAGAAAGCTATTCCTACAATAGATGGCATGACATATAGTCTCAAAACATCTAGTCTTATTCCTACAAGAGATGGCTGCTTGCAAACAAACACCCCAGTGAATCTAGTCTTAAAACATCTTCAAACCATCATAGACCACTACCATAAAACGGCGTTTGAATTCTGATATGGCTGTGGGTCAAAACCCCGTACCCCTGGTTCCCCTATGATTAACCATTGTTTTCCCTATTGTTGTTGCTTAATTAGTATTGATGGTTAATATTGACCCATAGCCATATCCCGATCTTCGTCTTCACTCACCACGTGATAGCCACCATCATCAATCACAACAAAAGGATCGATGAGATCACCACGAATATATAGTGTCCAATAGACATTGCATATGCACGTTTCTGAAAATAGGGGCACCGCCAGTTATCATCCATTCAGGATGATTTATAGTAATTAACCATTAAGCAAGAATGGATGATAACTGGCTGTATATTCACTATTGGTACAGCCAGTTATCATCCATTAACAATGATTTATAGCAATCAATGAACCAACCATTTTGGGGGTTCCCTATTTCAAGAACCCCCCATATAGTATTGCCAGAAACTTTGCAAAAAAAGAAACACTTGCGTAAAATAGTTTCGGTGAGACACAATGACATAACAACAAACACTGCAGAATTTAGATCCATGCGCCTAGCCCTTTAGGGTTGAGCTTTTTACTTTTGGAGGGATTGAAACAGAACCGTTTTTCAACATGCTTGCATTGATACTGACAAAATACACCAAGTTCACAGAACTTTGTTCAACCCTAGTTTTCTGGATGAGTTCCAAAAAATGAGAACACTAGTACATGAGCTAAACCGGCAAACACGCGCCTCAGAAAACGTAACTAATCTACCTGTATAGGTGGCCCTATATATATAATTGCCTCAGTAGACGTGGACCTTCAAACAATTTGTCACGAAAAGTGGGCGCTTGAAATCTCAGGCCTTTCGACAAAACTGCAAGTTGGACATCCAACTTATCAATTCATCAGCCTCTGGCGATCGAACACATAGCTGGCTGTAAAATCCACTGGTTTCTCCATTAAATGCGGTGAATTTCAGTGTTAGATGACCGGAATGTACCAGTCTTGCGCAAAAGTGGGGTGGCGGTTCATCCAGAAGCAACTCTGGATTGCGAAAATGATTCATTCAGGCTCTGTTTTGTGGCGAATATCAGGGAACCATCCAATGTGTGGCATCCCTAACACAACCAAAATCACACACTCCCTGACATTGGACCCCTACTCCCAAAGGCGGAAGTCCTTGCAACTCCCGGTTTTTTATGCAAATCACCATGGCACACCGTCGCAAAGTGGGTCCTTGCAAAAGTCCTTGCGCCCTAAACTTCCCAATGGCACACCGATCCAAATCATCTTGAACATGATGTAAAATGTCTATTTTTAAGGTCAAATCCCAATGGCACACCGACTCCGACAACTTTCATGTTGATATTTCCTTTATATCAATGTGCTGCTTCATGCTCTTAACCGAAAACAGCATGGCACAAAGCGTATCCAAGTTTAAAAACATATCGCGCCTGGCTATGTGCATGTTGGACTCTCAAGGTTGCAAAACACAATGGCACATCATGTGTAGAATAGGTATTTTGGACATCTTCTTCTGGGAGGAATGCTGGCAATAACATTTTAGCACGATAAGTCTTTTCAACAAAACACGGTACATCAAAACGCACGCGAAACCGCACCTGCACACGATTCGCAACGACCCTTGCGAAACATTTTCCCCAAGCTGATTAAATGATTTTTGTAAAATCGCAACGACTTCTGCACTTAGGAGTAGCTGCTCCCTAAACCAACACCGGGACCTATTTGTTGGAGAACGAAAGGAATAGATAAGAGGTAACCACCAATTTATCATTGATTAACAAAGAACAATTAATCGACCATGAGTCAACCATCAGCCAACCATCAATTCATCGATCAACCATCAACTATCAACAATAAACCAACTGTCACATCACCCTGAATCAACTCGGAACCAATCATGAAATCACCATGAAACCATCAATTTACCATTAATAAACTAGTCATCAACCATATCATCAATCAACCATCAACCAACCATCAATTCACCATTGATCAACCATCAATCAGCCATCAACCATGCAACCAAGAATCAACCAAACCTAACCAGAGTATCACCATCCTCACATCACCGTTTCTTGCCCTGGCCATCCTCAGCTGCCGGCCCCCAGCCATC
>VSDK01006142.1:412208-430624 GCA_009767595.1 Symbiodinium kawagutii | reverse complement strand
CCAGCCTCCCTTGCCCTCTGGCGTGTAGCGGGCTGAACGGCAAGGCAAATGTGTCACCTGGAGGAGGTGAGGACCGGTGAGGCAACATCATGGGAAGAAAATGAGTGCATCTGGAAATGATGGTTAAACAAGGTCACTATCCAAAAACATGCAACAAACACAAGTCAACACATGTGTCTGTGAGCTGGCAAATTGATGGTCATAAAGTGGATCGATAGCAGAAACACAACGGAATGAACCAATGGTGCTGTTGTCTACCCGTACAGAGTGGTACCCTGCAGTGATAAGTTGGTTGATAGACGATTTAACTCCCGTTGTATTTACCATAATCCGGGTCCATCCTGTTACAATCTGTCTGAACGAACTGGGGGACCACTCTGTATATGAGGGCGCATCCCAACATGGTCAGCCCCCTGACAAGGAGAGATCGTTGTCACAAGAGAAGCTACCACAGAATCGAACGTTTGCAAACCACCTATACCTACAAAGTATTTAGTCGCGTGAAATGAGCAAAGCCATCTGCCGCTGACAGGAGATTCATTGAATTCTAGTTGGCCCCAAAAACCATGTGTTTATAAGCGATCCAGCGATCCATTATAAATGACCAAATTGGGGGTTAATAATTTAGACCCATAACCATATGCATGCAAACATGCGCACATTCATGTTCATATGTTTATGTCTACAAATATGTATGGATAGATGTGCTTGAACATTGATATGTACATGCAGTACTGCCCCTGTGCTTGGCAAAAAACAGCAAAACGTTGCCAGCCATGTGGTGTTCCTCTAACACAATTTGTTGGTTGTTGTGGTCACCTCGCATTCAACAGCTGATAAACACTCATATTGATGAATCAGTATGGTTCATGCTCATGCTTGTGATATCAAGCATGATTCATCATTCTTAAATATGCTTGTTCAGCCAGCCACTATCAATCATTACCAACCAACATCTGTGCTGGAACATCGAAACACACAAAAGGATTGGTGTTCCAGTTCTATGGTATGCAGCAGCAGCAAGGTCCTAAGCAACTCTTTGATGGCCCATCCAAGTTGCTGACACCGCCACCAACGGAGAAGTTTCATTGTCATTGTCAACGCTTACCTCTTACAATGTCAAATATCCAGGATATTTACATGAATGTTGGTGCGGGATTTTTTAGATTAGATGGTTCACTGCACTTGTACTTGTTCCCCCTTGTTGTAGTGCGGATGCTGCTTTTGTTATCCTTGGTCTCGTCTTGATATACTCAACACTCGATCAGTATACATTGTCGATGTCATCAACCAACCTACGAGTACCAACCAACCAGTCAGTACCCATACACGCATCTGACTGTTTGTGCTGGGGTTATTAGTCCACCACTTTTTGCCTATTCCTAGTTCCTACACAACTATCCAAGCAACCAACACCACCCCGCTCGCGCCCAGGAACATCGTACAGCTTCGCATTGTCCCCCAGCGACCATGTCTGGACACCTTTCCTGAGAGGATCAAGCAGCAAACGCTACCCTCCGCAACGGAATGCTCTAACAAGCGCATATATGTAATTGTGTACACTTGGGATTGTTATAAACAAGAATGGGTAACTTTGGTCAACCAATGACTGGCAATGGTTTGGTTGAATGATGTGCATTTTGGTTTCCCATGGTGAACATAGTAAACACTCCTCAAAATTTGGTTCTTCGTAGTGGATGAACGATTGGATGGGGGTCCAAAACATTGGTCGAGGGTTTTCCACGTGCCCCGAACGGCTCCACTCCACACATCTGTGATTAAAGGCTCCCATCACTGGTTGGTAACGTGTGCTGGTTGGTATTCTGGTTCTGATATACCACTGCGAGACAAAAAGGACCCCACAACTGAAGGATGGTCTATTACTATACATGGTTCATAGAGGATGCTTTGGGGGTACCCACATTTTGAAAAACCAGCATATACTCCTTATATACCCCAAAGTTTACCTGTCCTGTAGCTGGTTCGTGTCCGGAGGCCGTTACATCATCCATCACGTCCCAGTGGCGCATCTTTCTCGGAGATTGTAAGGCTCGTAGTGACCTCTCGGTCTCCTGTCACTAGGTACCTTGGCGCGCAGCAAACCGTGATCTGCCTTGATGATTGTAAGTCGCTAGGAACATGATGATCAACCCTGAGAATTGGAAGCTGCCCTGGTGACGACAAATTCATCTTGACAAGACATGTGGTGTTTTCTCAAGCTAAGGGGAACCACCAAAAACCTTTATGGTTATTGAACCACATGAGCATCAATCTTGGACCATAAACAAATAGCCCAACCTATCAGAATGAATGTTTAATGAGTACTCCCATAACGGACTGCAATGAACTTAAAGCATATGGATATAACATACATACAGTAACCAGGCGGTACAATCCCCAATAGACCTTCCTTCTACAGAACTTTCCAGGTGGAATAGAATTTGTTGAATCAACCACACAACCATCAACCAGCAGCCAAGTTCTCCGTTGCATCGCCAAAACGGCTATCTTAACAAACCCTAGGCTTCCAGTTACCTTTACAGTAGGTAACCAGCTAGTTTCTACCATTGTTGCTTGGGGTTGGTTACCTATAAAAGTTACAGGAAGCAAAGGGAAACACTATCAACATGTATCAACAAAAAGGAACAATAATCCTGAACCGCAAACAAATGCAAAGATATTCCCTGGTCAAACCATAATCTTAAGTCAACGTTGCGAACTTCACATTTGTACCAAATGACCAAAGGTCAACCATCTGGTTGCCCTTTGATGTCAATAATATAAAACCATACCATATATGTCCTCCGAGGATACCATTAGCCTGTGATATGATATGTTACAACATGGAACATGACAATTAACGATCGCAGATTTATCTAGCAAATACCTTGCTTCATCAATGGTGAGATCTTCGCTGTCAATCTTGGAACAACTGCCGCCCTTATTTTGTGGCTGGCTCGAGTTGCACAAGAACAACGTACCAAGCCCTACCTGAACGGCTGGGTTCATCTTGCCCATGATTCGCCTCAGTCACTGTCCTGGCTAGCAAGGATGACAGTTCTTTGGTGCAGCTTGGATAATTTCAGAAAGCCATGATGGGCACGAAGTTCCCGAGTTGGATGATGATCCCACTGAGTGACCGGTTACTGTATACCGTTGATAAATGGATTCTAATCATGGTCAGTCAACAGTCGCAAAGTGTGGATGCATATCCAAGTAAAATATATAATTGGTTGCGATTACAATGCTCATTCCCGACGCAGCACGAGGTACTTTCCAGGAGGCATTGGGAACTCTGGCTTCTCCATAATCAAGCCATGCTCCTGAGGCTCACAAACACACATTGTCCGAGTGCAAACCCCAAAGGTCGCATGTCACCACTGCAATTTTTCAAGGACACTGGCAGGTGGTTTCAACCCTTATGAAACATATTTGTCAACCAGCCAGTCATTTGTTAATACTAGGGAAAATACATGTGTTTTTGAAATCATAAACCAGTATGTTGACCACCACCATTGCTTGCTTACCCTGGCTACCCTTTGGCAAATTGACCATTGCTTGCCCTCGTTACACTTTCAAAAAAGACTGCGTGTCCTTCATTTTTAACGTGCCCACGGCCCACGGCCCAATCTTTCAGGCAAATCTTTGGCTTCTTCTGTCCGTCTTTTTTTAATGGTGGTTTTTCAAAATAGGGAACCTCTGGGGTGTATATCTATGAGAAACTGCTGCTAGGGAACCCCAAAAATGGTCCATCCTTCAAAATGATTCAGGCGGGTACCCAATTTTAACAAATTTCCCAATCAAGTCCAACCCACAAAATAAAGGCACTCCTCCAACCACCAGTCATTGTCATCAAACTGCCACTGGGCTGGTGCCACTCCGCCTCTCTGCTTCAACCTCAGTTTGGAGTAGCAGCTGTGTCCTCATGTCGTGAGAAGTCATGGCTATAAACCCTGTAAGGTCAGTTACCAGTTACGAACTGGCGATGCACGTCCAAGTGTGGAAGATGCACTCACCATCAAAGTCCACAGTTTGAGCATTGATCGCAACCACATACTGCAATCATGGAAATCACAATCATGGAACCCACAATCATGGAACCCACAATCATGCACCATCAGTGTCAATCCAATAGTCCATATAATCCATAATGTTATTAATCATCCCTTGTATTTGTTCAACATGCCTAGTCATACCTACTATGTACTCCTTGATGTGTAAAAGTTCTGAGCACACGTTTTCCTTCACTGGTCGCTGTGTTGCGCAGCCTGCAGCTGTTCCCTGCCGCGGCACTTGTCGTAGTTGTAGAGTCGAACCCCTCGAGGGCCCGGATCCTTTCGCCACAAGCCCCAGTTCTCTGCACCGGCGCCGCTGTTGGCGTTGGGATCTCCTATCAGCTGCGTTGGGTCCGGGAGACGGTAGAATGGTCGTGGACCTTGGGATACCACTAATTAATGACTATGAAGCCCATTTAGTGGTTATATGTATTTAATGACACTAATTTAATGACCTTGGGATACCACTAAGAGAAGCCCACCATCATGAACCAACGTGAAAGTGCACTATTGAGCCCATCACCAATCACTAAGTACAAATTGGAATTATCGCAAACCTTCATTGACCATAAGTTTAGATTCTCATAAGATCAATGCTGGTTGGTGGTTGAACCACCCCAATGAAAAATATGCGCAAGTCAACCAACCAACCACTTGTTAATAAGCGGGGAAATAAAGAAGTGTCAATCAAACCAACAACTAGTACTTGTTTTACCATTCTTGTTGGTTATCATTAATATTCCCTGTTGATATAGCCATTCTGAATGCTTATGATTCACATAACCCGCCGTGTAAAATACTGCAAACCCATATAAAACCTTACAAAACCCCTATAAAACCCTCTAACTAATATTGACCAGTGTTAACAGTCATCATCCCTACAAAGCCCTTATAATCGTTATAATAAATCGCTTTCTCAGCCTCTGCCACCTCCGCTGCCCTTTTTCCGGCACACGGCAGTCCTAGCGCTGCGATGAACTGAATCGGCCGGAGTCGCTTCCACTCCGTTCTGGGACCGGTAGCAGCGCCACCATGGGTTTGTCCACCAATGACAGGTGGTTTCCATATGAAAAATTGCCATTACTGGATCTTTTCCAAATTTCACCAACGCTCAGCAGGAAGCTTCGGCAATGGTATACGGTCCAAGTCTAGTGGAATTGCCTTGAAGCAGCAGTTGTAACTGGAACACGAGCATGGTAAACCAGTTACAACCTGAGCAAGCATGGTGAGAAACATGGTGATTGATATTTGATAGTAGTAGTTAACAACGACGAAAGCAACAACAACAACAACAACCACCACAATAGAAATAGATATTTGGGTTTGTCTAAATCATTGGTGAGTGTTACCATGTTGTGACTGGTTCAACTTTGTACCAGCATTGGCTTGTAACTTATTATTGCTGATAGTTAAGTGGTGAGTGTTACCATTTATAAGTCTTATCACAACTGGTGTAACTGGAGCACAACCATGGTGAGTGTTACCAAATCTCAGTTGTGACAGTGGTAGCAATAGTGGAAACCAACAAGAGTGGCTGTAAGTCACCAACCAAAGAATATGTTTCACAACTGACATTTGGCAATCATGTATAGTAGACTTCCGAACAGGCCAGCAGTGATGGTAACTAACCAAATTGGCCACAAGTTCCAATGCCGATGATGCACGTCATATTAACTCGTTCAACAATGTGGTTGGAGAGTCCTTAGGCGTGGTTACTACCAATAGAACTAATTCATTTGTACTGAAAAGAGCCAATATGGTTCGTACATAGTTGATACTGATCATATTGGTATATAGTTATGTGACATTTAGCCAGCCAGAGACTGGACTACAGAAAATATTCATTTTTGCGTTTTGTTCGCGTCTTTTTTTGCGTTGTAGTTTTGCGTTTTCCGGTTGTTCGCGTTGTTTGTTTTGAGTTTGTTTGGTGTCTTTTTGCGTTGTTTTTGCGTTTTGCGTTTTTACGTGTTTATGTGTTTGCATTTGTTTTTGCATGTTTTCTTTTTTTTACATTTTGTGTTTTTACGTGTTTTTTTCCGTTTTGTTTGTTATATTTGCGTTTTTGTGCGTCTGTTTTTTACGTTTTGCTTGCGTTTTGATCCTGCCCAAAAACACATCTACTGTGGAGTGCAAAAATGGAATGCAAAACAAAATGCATCTGGAAATCCGAAATAATTCAAGTAATCAACCCCTGTCTATGGCTCTGAATGTCACATAGGTACAGTATCGATTGGTAAGAATCATCATAGTATGTGCAGCCATGATTCAGAATACTCATTTTCAAAATCGAATATGTAACCATCAATGAACTATCCATCAACCATGACCAACCATATAATAAAACAACAGTTCAGCATAGAAATCGACAAACCAGCTATTCATCAATTAACCACGCATTCAGCATACATGCGCCAGCAATCAACCATAAATTCACCATAAATTAACCACAAATTCAGCATTTTGAGCAAGAAATTCACCATTGATCAAGCACAAATTCACTATTCATCAACCCCACCATTGATCAGTCACCATAGATATCTCTATACCTATATAGTACTATAGATTCACCATTCATCAACCATTCAAATGACCAACTCATCCATGGCTTCTCCCCCCGCACCACCCGCAGCGCCGCGTCCCGAGCTTCTTCGGTTCCTCCGCCAGCACGGGCTCTGCTGCCGTTGCAGCGCCCAGCACAGCGGCTGTGACCGCCGCTCGGCGCTGCAACGGCGTTTCGGCGGGTGCCTCCACGCAGCCCTCCTGAGCCAAGGTACCAAGGGTTGAAAACGATGAAACCACTGGAGATCATCATGTATTAATTAGTTATGGTCAATGAATAGAATCCATGTTCATTAATGGTCAATGAATGAAAACTGCTAGTGAAATGATGAACATGATGGTTATGGTCAATGAATGAAAATGATGAACATGATGAAACCACTGCTGATTATCATCATCTATTGGTTGAAAATGATGAAACCACTGGAGATTTTGATTATGTTCAATGAACATGGAGAATGTTGAATCAATTTTGAATATGGTCAATGAATAGAATCCATATTCATTCAGCGGTTTAACTTCTTTTAAGGTCAATTTTGAATCAATGTACTAATCATTGTTGTTATCCAGCTAATGGAAACGGATATTTAGCTACTAAGAACGTCAGATTTATGTAAAGGCTTGTGTGAACTAGTCTTCGTCAACAAAACATAGATAAACAACTTGTTAATACAGGACGATGTCAGAGTTTCATGTTGTGTACAATGTGTTTCAATCAACTTGCAAAGTCACTATATAGCCTGGGGACCAAAAGACACACGCCCCTCACAATAACCAACAAATGACAACGATAAAGTATGGCGAGATAATGACCATGCGAATGCAAAGGATGGAAGAAACAACATAAAGGCAAGTAATGAACAAAAGTAGTAACCCAAATACTCCACAAATGTTATATTCACCAACATGTGCTTAATGTTAAATTATCTCCACAGGTATAAATATGCTTGCTGCAAAGGGAGTATGTGTGTAACAGCAACAACACAAACAAATAGGAACCCCAGTGACAATGGCAACGCCAATGACGCCAGCTGCAAAACTGAACAACAGGCATGATCTTATATTGCTAGCTAGCCCACATTGAAATAAAAAAGCACCAGCCACAAGATTGTGGGTGTACCATGGATGATGCCTGATTTGTTTCTGGCTTTAGAGGTAGGGATCAACGGACAAACTGGATGATCACAACAAACGACGGCTCATGAAACCAATGTCAACCAATTGGTCCTAAGCAATCACTCATCACTCAGATTGCGTTTGTAGTTTGCCATGTAACCCACCAAATTTCTCACCCAACCAGCTTGAAGGCTAGTGGTCAAATAATTGCGAAGACATGGCCTGCTTGGATGAAACTTGATTCCAATCATGAGCACACTTGGGCAGTCTCGCCAAAAATGTAGTTGTTCGTCAGCCTACGTCAGTCAATATTTCAAAACGTACCCATGAAGTCCCATGAGCGCAATATCAACTAAAATGATGAAAGTACCGAGCTGACCAGGGGAAATATTACGACCAAGAAACATCCTGCTCACGTGGATGTCGAGCAAACACGACACGCGTTCTAGCGAGGTTTCTAGCATTCCCGTTCATTGGTTGGATCAAAGCCTGCCTGATCCTTCCGATTAAGACTTTGTGCTCCACCTTCAAAACCATTCCTTCGAGAATCTTCGAGACATCAGTCAAGAATATAGACTTGCTATTCTAAGTTTGCTTAAACTGACTGTGACTTTCTACTCATCAGTCCAAATAAGTCATGCCTCTCTGAGTTCACAAGACCGTCCTACCAGCTCAAAAACTGTTCCCTTTTGCGGCTCACAGTGGGTATGCCGGGGCGGCTGTGAATGGCTGGGTGGCTGCGTGGCCAGGTCTCAGTACAAGGACTCGATACATGCGCGTTCCAGTATAGACTCGATACAGCAGTCAGACTTGTATCCACAAAACCTGGGTCAAAGTACACTTATGAAATTCTTTGCCAGCCACAGGCTGGAAATGGCTGTATAGGTTTTTTATCCTTCTTTTATCCTCCTAGGGTTTGCAGCAGATATCCTCCTACGGTTTTTGGTGTTTTGCAGGTATCCTTTTTTATCTTTTTGTTTATCTTTTTTTATCCTCATGGAGATGGAAAGGATATTATGTTTTAACATTTTTTTATCATCCTACTGCAAAATTGAAGGAAAATCATGTTTTTTCTTTGTTTTTTTCTTGGTTTTCCATTGTTTTTCAATGATATTTCTTGGTTTTCCATTGTTTTCTCTTGGTTTTTCTTGATTTTCCATTGTTTTTCCTTGGTTTTTCTTGATTTTCCATTGTTTTTTCAAGGGTTTTTCATTTTTTTCCCTTCGATAAAGCAAATACATTTAAGATAAATTTATCCTGAATTTATCCTTCTTTATCCTTTTTTTTAACCTCCTACTGCAAAATTGAAGGAAAATCAAGGTTTTTCCTTGGTTTTTTCTTGGGTTTCCATTGTTTCCCCTTGTTTTTTCTTGATTTTCCATTTTTTTTCAATGGTCTTGCATTTTTTCTTGGTTTTCCATTGTTTTTCCTTGGTTTTTCTTGATTTTCCAGTGTTTTTCAATTGTTTTTCTTTTTTTCCCTTCAGGAGGATAAAGAAAAATAAAAAACAAAAACGATATCCAAAATCAAGAGGATAAAAAAGGATGACAAAAAGATTAAAAAAAATAAAAGATTAAACAAGGATATCCAAAATCAAGAGGATAAAAAAGGATAAAAAACGGATATCCAGGTGGAATCCAAGAGGATAAATAAAGGATAAAAAAGGACAAAAAAGGCAAACCAAAAATCAAGAGGATAAAAAAATGATTAAAAAAATATCCAGGTCAAGCCCAAAAGGATTAAAAAAAAAAAAAACTCATAAAAGTACACATGATGTGACCACACCCAAGCAACTGTTTCATGGTAGTTGATATGGAAAATCCACAAGATGAAAGACGGTTCAGGAGCGTTCACATCCATATCATCCATAAGTACGTGCCAATCTGTTTAGCTAACGGCTTGCAGCGATGGCTGGCGACACCGGGATCGCAAGCCATGTGCTGAGAAAGGATCTCCTATCTTCACTTGTCCTGTGTTGAGGGTGGGTTTACAGGTCCGAATACTCCAACGGGTCATATAAGTATCTTATCCGATTGAACCAGGTAGACCTGAAAAACCAAACAAAGGTTTTTTTTGAAATTGGGAACCCCAAAAATACATGGTTGATGGCTGAACATGATCATGATGCAGTCAACAGTAGGATCAAGTTGCAACTGGGTTGTTGGCCATATCATTGTACTTCTCCCAGTATTTGCTGTTGGTTGTATCTTGGTACTGCCCCCAGTATATTTGCTTGCTAGGTCTTGACATCCCATGATCAACCGGCTACTCTACTGCTTTGCACTTTGGCTTAGCAGTGCGTCCCAGGGTCTGTGGTCTTTTCGCAAGAGAAACTGGCAAAGCTCGGGCTCCAGACTTGCCACAGCAGCAAAGCCTGAGCTTGGGCCAGTGGTTGCGACGTCTTTGCTGCAAGAGGATCTAAGCAACGACAAGAAGAATCAGTTTGGTGGTTGATGTTTAATAAGGATTGAAAAAAGGGTTGATAGTTCAAATTTAATGTTGAATCAAGGTCTATTTATGATGCATAACAATGCTTAACAAGGATTTAGAGTGTTTGACAACGACATCATTATCATCAACAACAACAACAAACACGTACTACTACGACTGCTACATCTTCAACTGGAGCAACACACCGCACGGCTTAAGAGAAACAGTAGCAACAAGACGCAACAGTAACAACAACAGTAGCAGCAACATTGGTACAGTATCTGCATATTTGAAGAATCATCAGCATCGCGAGTATTTGTTAGGAAACAAAAAAGCTAGGAAGTGTCGGAGGCATCAATCATTTATAGAATGAGCTGCGGCCACTATCTGAAGATGTACTGAATCCTGGCATCGCGATTAGTGGATGGTCATTCCTTCAATGAGTTATGAGACACCCAGTGCAAACAGCTTCAAACATCCTGGAGTAGATAGAATATCTGTTGAATGTTTGTCATTTCTTGAGGATATGCCAGTTTGGTTTGTATATATATATATATATATTCATCTACTCATGGATGGTTGTAGTAGGCAACAATAGCAATTTTCATTATACGGTAAGCCATATCAATGGTTCCAACTAGATAGTTCTTGAATACTCACCTTATGGGATTCTCCCTTCTAGTCCAGCACACAGTTGCTTTGCCGATCGAGCACGCTACGTTCTGGTGGGTTTAGGGTAGATCTCCGTTTTGCTATTTATCAATACCCTAACTTTAGTTATTGACAATTTCGCAATGCCAAGCAGCACTGACCACCATCCAGCAAGGAATCTAATACTTTTCCAGCACTGCTTGCGGGTAACAGTGAACACGCGACAATATGCTGGGATAACTGGGATAACTCTTCTGGCCGGTCATAAACCAAGAAAGAGGTACTGAACCATGCAAAACAAGGAAATATCACACTATCAACGTCGTTGATTAGTCCACAGATAAAATCGCTGGAGAAGAATGTCCGCTTACGCGAGCAGTCCGTGGGTCGACTTGGCGATCACAGATCTACTAAGCAGGATGCCCAAACTGATGGGGTAAACCAATGTCATGTCAAGACTGATGCAGCAGTCAAGAGCGCGCAGATTTGCCGAGAGCATTGGGATCATTTTGCTTGCAAGCATTTTTTTTCACAGAGACTATTGACTCAATGGAACTACTATTCTTGCTTGCACTGGGAAAGAGTTGCTTACTTATTTGTTGGATTGAGAGTCATGTGCACATCTACAGTCTAGACCAACGTTTAACATCTATAGTTGCTGTTGCTCAATCTTTACATGTACACAAACAAAATAACCTAGCCATTCAATGACATGGTCATGTGATGATGTGTGAATAGACACACTTGGTCCTGCACTCAGATATGGCTATCCCATCGCAAAACAACGGAGCCACAACAAGTGAAGATAACTTAACCATCGAGAACCACCACCACCACAACAACAACCACCACCACAACAACAACAACACCTCCACCCAAAATAGTGAACACACAGCAACCGCAACAACTTCAACTGACAAGAAAGCCTCTTTGGGGCACCGCTGCCCATCGCCCAGGTGCCGTCAAGAGGACGGGCGCTGTCCGCGAGCGCAACATGGACTTCATGACAGGCGGCGTGAGCCCGGGCAGCTGAGCCAGGCAGAGTCACAGAAGGTGCCATCCCAATGGGTGTCCCTTAGGATGTGCAGCTGGGGTTATGACATGTTATGACCCTATATGGCAATGAACCCTATAAGTTAGCTGAACTGATCCCTGAAACGGCTAATAACCCCTTTGACTATGGTGAGTCAAGAGGTAGTAAAAATCTACATCCAAGTACGTCAAATGCTGCGTTTTACGACGCCTTGAGGACAATCGGCCATCTGGTTCTGGGTGGCCCACTGAGTACCCCGACGGGCTGTTCACACCTGATAAATTACCAAGCTAGTCTTTGTTGGGAATGTTCATCCACCTGGGTTTTCAGGAGGGTTCGTTGAGGGTTCGTGATGACCCACAGCCAATATAGAAAATCAAAGAATCAATGTCCATTGCAACCAACAAAGCTTGCAAATTCGTGGACGAAGGATGTGTTGATTTGGTCAGTTGTGAAGGCATGGAAATTTCTATTTGATCACTGGATCCGGTTGTTAAATTTCCATGCCCAAGTTCCCACAAGCTGCGGGGCGCCTGTAGTTCTTGCAGCGCCTGGCGCCACTCCTGAGCATGTCCATCAATCCTATGGGGATGAGTACTGAAATGCTTCATGTTGAGTCATGGTCGATCATGGTGAATGATACTATGATTAAGCATGATTAAGCAACATAGTTAAACCAATGGTGAAGTATGTTGATTTGACCAGTTTGCTTAATGAATGTCAATGATACTATGATTGAGCAAACTGGTCAAGACAATGGTGAATGACGTTTTGGTACGGAATCATGCTTGATGATAGCTACCCATATGAATAATGCTCAACGGGGGATAGCAGCCACCATCAACAGTAATTGCAAACTAATGGTCAGTGAATTGTGCAGCATCAAAGGCAGTACCCAACAATAATGGGGAAGCTAATGGCTCATGATGGCTAATGGAAGATCCAGTTAGTCATATGTGACCCCAAGGACAAATGGATCGTTTGAGGACCCCGTAAGTGCAAAAATGCAGAGAAGCTTCACTAAGCCAACATCTTTGGATTTCCCATTTGATCAAGGTTGATTGCTTATTGTTGGATGTTGTTGGATGTTGTTAGATGTTGTTGGCTATCAACCGTGACTCCATCAGTATTAAGGGCTGATAGTCGTTGTAATCCTCTGTCCTAAATTATTCCCATCAGCTCGTATAAATCCCCTATAGAACCACTATTTACCATAGTAAACCCTAGAAATTCCCTTGGTTTTCACTACGATTAACCATTAAAATAACTTATGGAACCACCATATGGCAGTGGGTCAAAACCCTGAACCCTGGTTCCCCCATCATTAGCCATTGTTTCCCTATGACATGCATATTCAATATTTCAATTTATGTGAAGAAATTTCTGGGAACCAGTCAAGAGATAGGGATTTTGAGATTCCGTGTGCCATTGCACCTTTCCAGAGTTTTTCTGCGATTTCGGAGGAGGAGCTGCATGCTAGTCCCTTCGGACTGGAGTTTTCTCAAGCCTTCTCTCAGTGGGTCTGCCAACTGCAATGGGGAAGTGGGCCACATACAAGTACATTAGAATTATATTTTTCGTTTGCTATCACAATGAAAATGCAAACTCCCGTGTGGATAAAGCAGAATGTTTACAAAACCAGAAGTGAGTGCATTGATGCGGATGTTTGTGATCTCAGTTTGTGCACGCAATCCAAGACATGGATTAGAGTTCTCAAATGGTGGCTCAGGGTCACCGAATGTCCACTTGCTTTGGTGAAGGGTAACGGCCTCAGCCAATTTGGATACAGCATACCTGTGGTAGGGTTTGGTTCACGACCTGTCCTGCCGAACCATCATGAAGCATGCACATCACTTTGGGACTATTTCCACACAGCTGGGAAAACGTCTCGAAACTTTTCGAAGGGGTGGACTTTTCGCAAAGCAGTCGCATCCTGACCATTCGCTCATTATCATTCTTTACGTGTCCCTCAGTCGCTCAAGGTCATCTTCATTAGTTGTATCATGAGCTGATTGGCTATTGTGGGCATGGCACGCAACATGCTGGCCGTGCACATAGCGAGTTTGACTCGTACTCAGCAGCAAAGCAAAGCAAAGCCATTGTTTCCCTATAGTGACTAGAGTTTTAGGTTATTGTCAACCATTATTGTTACTTAATATTGACCCATAGCCATATATAGCTGGTATATCCCCTACTAGCTAGTTACTTATTATACCCTACTATTAACCATTAACCAACTAGTTCACCATGGTTGTTGGTTGGTTCATATTGACCCAGCTCGCCATATAAGCGTCAGTATGGCTGATGTAGCCATGCTTTCAGCCGAGGCACAGCCCTGGCTTCCCGCAAGCTTTGACTACTCATCGCCTCGGTGCCAGGGCGTTTTTAGGCGCCAGCTCCACCGTTGGGCGTGCAACGCACTTCGCCGGTCCAGATCGATGGATGAGATCAACCACTACCATGGGCTATGACCCTTGGTTGATGGGCTATGCTTGTTGGTTGGTATCCCAGAAATCAACAAATCATGAAACAACGATTTGACGCGTCATGAGTGGCAAACGGTGTCAACCCTGAACTACTACAATCCCATAAATGGTAAGGACAAGAATCTAGTTGCCATTTATTGTTTAGCATTGCAAATCCATAGTAACCAGAAACCAACCATTACTATATAATGGTTAATCATTGACATTGACCATACACTAACCATCAATCACCCACTCATCTACCATCAATTAACCCTTAATAAACGAGGAGTAATTCACCAAGCATGAACTATTACAACCATCTTAGTGGTTGAGGACCAAGCCTTAATAAACCCTAAACCACTACCATCAGAAACCCTTGTGAACCCTTGATTAACTATCAATCACCCATTCATAGACCATCAATGAACCCTAATTAACAAGTAGTAATTCAACAAACATGAACTACTACAATCATCTTAATGGTTGGGCCCAAAGCCTCAACTAACCCTTAACCACTACCATCGATAAATCCTTAATCAACCCTTAAATATCTCGTCTACCACCTTGGCAATTGGACAGCCCCTGCCGTGAGGAACAAACCAGAAAGCCTGCCCCACACCGCTTGGGGAAGAACAAACTCTGTCGGAGAGGAAGAAAAACTTGCCGGGCTAAAGGTAAACGGCGGCAAAGGTAAGCATTGCTCAATCACTAATCAACCAGTAACAAGGTATCCATTACTCAACCATTAGTCAACCGTGAATTAACAATCATTGAACGTCCGTCTAACCATTACCACCCCTTGCTAGCGACCATCAATTCATCAAGGGTAGCAAGGTTTGGGAACGATTATTACAAGTATCAACCAAGACCAACCATTCATCAACCATTGCTAACAATCATTGACCCAATCAGTTAATTACTACTCAATCATCATCACTAATCAATCATGACCAGCAACCAATTCTACCATCAACGAACCCTGCATCACTTCCATCACTTCGCAACCTCACCCCGTCGGCACAGCTCCAAGAAACATCGTCCCCACTGAGGCCGATCCAATCATTATCTGGGCCTCCCGGTGGGATGCGTGGCCACGGCGGCGAAAACGGTGGTGCTTGCCAGGTCTAAACCACTGGCAACGGTGACAGCTGGTTGAGCCGCGAAGGTGTACCACACTTCACCGGCTTAACCTACCAGCAAAACCAGTGCAACAAGGGTCTAGACCTACTAGTAGGCTCCGCTATTTGTTTAAAAGGATTTATAGAGCAACACATTTGTGAATATGATTATCATGGTTTTTGTCTCTGTCAATACTGTGGTGAATACTGGGAAAACTACAACTCACTAGTGAAAATCACTATTACAACTGATTGCTAGGAGGCTTTACAGCAAAGGGGTTGAGCATAGAGAAATAAATTGGTAAATTCACTGACCAATTTTATAGTTGGCGAATGTTTTCCAACGGGCAAAAACATATTACACATAAAACACAACAACTATTAACTCCTTAAAAATGCCATGGGCTCACGACGAACAATCCCTTGACACCATTGATAACCACTATCAATCAGCATTATTGAGCACTATCGACGTGGTCGATGAATTATGATTAATAAGGTCGTTTGATGGTCAATATGGTCAATATGGTCATGGTCAATATACCTGCAATCATGCATAATGACTAACCTTTATTGAACAATGATATCTGATATCAAATCTTACTAGCAAATAGTTTCAATGGACGATGCATTCCATGCTGCTACAAGTTCTATTTCCAACCAGTTCCAAGCGGTTGAAACCGTTACCAATGATGGCCTCAGGATGTACCCATTATTCTTGCATACCATTCTGTAATATTGATCAAATCACCATCAATGGACCATCATTTGCCATTTATTCACCATCAATGGACCATAATTTGCCATTGATTCACCATCAATGAACCATCATAAACAATTGTTTATCATCAATCACAATCCTGAGTCGTTGTGGACTGTTGATGGCCATCATTTACCAGCACAAACCATGAATGTAGCCATCCCTAGCCATCAATGACCAGTCATTAAGCACCTATCATCAGCCAGGACCAATCGTAATCCAACAATGAGCAATCATTAGCCAGCATTTGACCATTCATTTAGTCATCATTGATTATCAATCATCCCCAACCATGGCTAATTAGTGGCTAATAATGGGGTTTTATGATGAGTACAAATGGTCGATAATAATTTATCAGTTAACGAATCATCATCCATCAATCAACCAATAGCATCATTTTTTAGCCGCTCTGTTTAACCATTCATGCACAGTTGTTCACCATTCATTGACCATCAAAAATCATCATCAACCACCTTTTTCTCCTACTTGGATGTGCAGTTGGGGTTGTAGGTGGGATATATGATAGAACCATTATAAAGAACCCTATTAGGTAGGTTGTAACGATTTATAACCTCTGAAACCATGCTTGGTAACCAGTGACTAAGTGGGGATGCACATCGGAGTATCACAAATGGTGATTTATTTTTTTGAAACATGTTTAAACTCGCTTGAAAGCCCTGCAACCATGGTGAGCAACCTTCCAAATCCAAGTACTGGTTGGTGATTGAACCACCCAATTGAAAAATATCAATCAACCAAGCATGTCGTTCATAGTTACTAGGGACAATAAGAATGCTTAAAACCACCAATCAACCAGGGTTTAGCTTCATCCAGGGTTGGCATTAAGCACCAACCAGTTAGCTGTGCAAGCACCATTATTACTATTACCTATTCCTAAACCAGCCATGGTTTAAATTGTTATTAATCAGTTAGCTGGTTTAAACCAGCCATGATCAAAAGCCAGCTAACCATGGTAAATAATAGGCTAATCAGCATGGTTAATACTAGGCTAACCATGGCTTAACTAGACGCTGGGTTAGTCCATTATTAACCATGGTTTAAAACCGGCCATTGCCACCATCAACTTCGGCTGCAATTTCTCCCGCCTGACTTCGCGGCACCCCAGCGGCGGGCCAGAGCTCGATGGGATCGTACCGGTGTGGGCGTCGGTGCGGTCCTTGGAGACTTTGACGAAATCTTCGCAGCCACAATGGACATCCAAAGTTGTCCAAGTTCCATTCCGGCTGTCCAATGATGGAACCATTCCAAAGTTGTTTGGTGAAGAAACAACTTTGGATGATTTGGAACTCAGTCTAATTATTGTTCCATTCCAAAGTTGTTTGGTTGTGGTTGGTTCACCTAATGATGATTAAGTTGATCTGATTGGAACATTTTGATGATTGACCTAACCTTATCACGTTTGGTGAGCTTGGTTGGAACATTTTGCTTTCAATCCAATACATCACTTCGATGAGGTTAGAACAACCCCTTTGATGATGAAGCTAATCTCCTTAGTTTCAAGCAATCCGTGCATGCTTGGGCTATGTTCAACGCACCGTCAGTCCAAGCATCCTCCGCACATCGGCCTCCGTGGCACTGCCGTCGTCCTCCAAATCGATGGGCGCAGTGTTGGTCCGCGCGGTGAGCAACATGGCGCCGCACAACGAAGTCACGCGGTGGGTGGGTGTTTGTTGCTTCACCCTGGTGATCCTCTCCCGTGGTAACGGTGAAGTCAGCATGGTTAGTTAATGTCTCAACTCACCATGCTTAAAGGTGAAAATCTGAGGCCGGTAGAGCACCATGCCACTATGCCCTGTGAAAAATATCACAAAGACATTGCTGCAAAATGCTACAAAGATAGTATGAAGCTGGTAGTTGAAGTTACGTTGTAAGAACTTTTGAAAGGCATCAAGGAGTGAAACTGCAACCGGGAGAGCTGGAGAGCTGTGTGGGTGGATCTGTTGAATTGTGGGATTTGGGGGATCCGCCAAGATAGGTAAGTTCACAGGCAACCTGCACAGCGTAGATACAATTGTCGAGCTCTACTTGCAAAATGATCATGTGTGCACTATGACTTTTTCGTAGCTATAGTCAAGCAGCCTTGCAAACTGAAGGTGGAAACATCACCATTTCATCTCTTGTTGTTTATCTCCGGATTGTATTGATATTGTCCAGGCTCTTCGGCTTTCCCGTTAAGTAGCAAATTGTCTAATTGTTGCGGTTCAG
>VSDK01006142.1:386862-404225 GCA_009767595.1 Symbiodinium kawagutii | reverse complement strand
GGCTAGTGCGTGGCAGGATACCCGCCACAATCAAGAGAGAAAGTGCAATTCAAACAGAAACACATCGAACATTATAAGATACAACCAGTTGATACACGCGCGGGCAGCTCAGCTGGTGAATGATGCTGGCAACAAGATAGTCCACTTCGAATTTAACAAATATGTACCCTGAATCACAAATTAATTCGAATGGCAATATGTACTTGGCAGATTATGTGTCCTGGTTCTTCTGAATGACAATTTCACATGCTCAACAACAAAGAGAAGGCTTTTCTTCAGTGAACAAGCCATGCACAATTACCTACACATGAAAATAGTTGAGTTCACCGATACGTGCACAAGTCGGCATCTATGTTTTGGGTGTGCATCAGCCCCGAGCTTCATCCTTGCTTTCATTGACACTTTGTTCGTTTCGGGCTTTCTTATCAAGATGACAAAACTATATCGAGATGATAGATGATAGAACTATATCATTACAATTACCATACCATGATTGTGCTGATGATCTATCAATGACCATGTACCAACTGGAGGATATCATATGATACTATGGTATCAACTATCATCGTGAAGCAAGCTATGATAATACTAGACTATGTAGCGGCTGTGGTACTTCCGGTGGAATTTCTGGACAGGGTTGCTTTCGCTTAGCCTGCGCCGGACCAATGGGAGCTCCGAACCGGCCTCGTTCTCTACACCAAGCAGTGCTGCCGCAGAACTAGCATGGCTCTCCACGCCCACTGTTTCCCAAGAATGAGGCGCACAGGTCATTGCGGTCATCAGCACCGCTTGGCATACGGTCGAGCTAAATGAGTTGCCTGCAATGTCCTGCCCGACTGCCTTCAAAGCATGGTAAGCCCTTGGTTGAAGGCAGACCTCCACAGGCCCTGTGCATTGAGACAATCTTCCACATGAAGAAATCGACGAAGCCCTGTGCTGTAATAGCCATGGGTTGGGGTCAAGCAGGGAATCGCATTGTCGGCCATGAGGGCCCACTCTTCTGAACTGGTAGCATCGATAATCACATTCTCGGAGTAGGGACCAATATTGTTGATCTATCTAATAAAATTATGAGTTTATATATATATATATTTTTATAACTTAAGTCCACGGCTTTACAACCTACTTATTGCGAAAAAGGATCGATTCCCCGGCCCAAACCTGTAGATCACTCTGCCTCTCAAAGCCGGTTGGTTTCCCTTGGCCATTAAAGTTCCATTAGTCATGACGGTTGATAAATGATACCGGAACCATCATTTGGCCATTAGTTATTTTCCATTAGTCATGATGGTTGACCATTAGTCATCATTGTTTGATGATTGCATTTGATGGCTACTTGACGGTTACGGAAATACTTGTCAATGATGGCTAACGATGGTCAACTTGGTGGCTTTTAGGTCCCGTGCTCAAAGTCTAACCTTTAGTGGCTATATGGTAAATCAATCATATTCCAAAAAACCTAACAAAAACTAAGGTAGTAGCCACAATCCACCCAGCTAACAATGTTTCATTATAACTCATGCTGCTTCAAAATCAAAAATAGATCATCAATGTATCTCTTCATCAAGCTGCTTCTCAGAAACACAAAAGTTGAATGGGTGGCACCAACGCCTCACATTTTGTCAGTTGCCTCCCGACTATTGTTTGGGGTCACACCCGCGCTTTGTTGAGATTCGCCAGATTGCAATCAAGCAATCGATCAATCAGTCAATCAATCAATCAATCAATTTACTATAGAGCCATACCTTGTCATACCAATCATTCGCAGTCATATCCATTGAACAAATGTGTTAGTTAAGGTTTGGTGTTCAGTCATCGTTTCTCCAGCATTAGAATACATCCCCCATTTTCTGAGTTGGCTATATCAATATATCAACAGTGCAAATGAGTTTATCAATGGTTGTTGCTTCAAGATTTGCAGTAAATCACCTACGCAATTACATATGTAGATTCCTCAATCCCCCTGTACATTGGTGGAAAGGAATGACAACATGGGACAGTCAGTTGATTTTCATTGATTTCACATGTTGTTCACTATTCCTCGCTGGTAGTGATCATTCTTAATCATGATGCAAATTGACCAATAGTTCTTCCTGATCTCACGAACTGTCTTATGGTCACCAATGATGTTAACCACTAGTTGAACAAAAAAATGACTTTCTTGTCTCATTAACTATCTTATATTCAATGGAGTTGAACAAAACCCTGATGTTAACCACTAGTTGTCTTGATCTCGGATCTCCCAAGCATCAGCCGCTCATAAGCACCGCGGTGCAGCACCACGGGCCCCACTTCACCGGGACACTCCAGTGCTTCCTGCTGTGTCCGGATCTTCTCCTTGGAGGAGAAGCTGTGCGAAGATGTTGCTGATGGGAAGTCAATGCAAAGAGAGGAAGTTAGATGTATATTAGATGATATAAATGTGCTATATAATCAAAAAATAAAAATACAAATATATACAACAAAAATGAATATATATATATATATATTTATTTATATATAAATATATACGTAAATAAAAATATATATGTAGTGATATAAATATCTATGTGATAACAAATATAATAATGTATATATGTTTGATACAATCTAATAGATCGAGAGATGGATAGATACATAGATAGACAAACAAACAAATAGAACATGGATATACGTAGACAAATGTAAATATTCCAAAACATTAAAAAAGTTCTATGATTGTAGATGTAATCAAACATACACGTGTTTCTATGAATGCGTCGCTAACGACTACACAACATTTTCAAATTTGTATGTGGCTGTGGGTCAAAACCCTGTACCCCTGGTTCCCCTATCATTAATCATTGTTTTCCCTATTATTGTTCTTATTATCCCCCATGAGTTGGTTGCTTAATATTGACCCATAGCCATGTATGAATGTACTGGGCATTTGACACGTCCGGTCTTGGCACCGCCCCGACCTTGCAGCTGATCCAAACGGTTAGCCCTTCCACTGGGTCGAACATGTCATATGCTGAATCTCCCCACATGTCCTAGACATACATGAGCAAACACATGCATGATCTACATAAAAATACATAAAGATCATAAAGCCATCAAAACAGACGGGCAAAAATATTATCATTCTCATGTGTCAACTTATTTAAACTGCAGGGCACAAGTCCAAACTTGCACCAATGAACTTTCCAAGCCAAGTCTCGTGCAATTCTGCATGTTCTCGTCGCGACACAGCCTACAACAACAAGTGTTGGGACAGGGGGGCGGATTCTACCTGCTAGGGGCCGGGCAGCTATTAACCAAGTTGTTGATTCAACAACACAAGAAATTACAGGGGCATATGTTGTTACGTACATGTATACAGAACAACCCACAAAAAAAAAAAAACAAAACCATCAACTACTGGTGGTTGAAGCGCCATCCTGAACAAACATGCGGCTCCATTCCGTCATCCTTTCAGGATTGAGATTTACCAAGCTGAGCCACGGCAAGCAGCACGTCAGACATAACTTCTTCGGCCTGGTCCTTTGTCAGCGTATTGACCATGACTCGTTTCTCCACGAGCTCCTCCTGTGCAAATGCAGGAATTCAAGGTGGAGTCTGATCAACGCGAAATGCCTAGTGCTTGTCATAACCAGCAAGACTGGTCAAACAACATAATCACTGAATATTGGCTCTAGAGTATCTGTAGAGACTATGATGGTTCATAACTAAAGCTTCATAAGCTGGTTAATGGTTGATAATAGGTCATAACTCATAACCTTCTTTCGGTGGATAAATCTCTCTTTTCTGTTGGCATTAGCGTGTCTCAGAATCAATACCAATCATCCCCCATCCACTGCCATCCACACGTCAGCAGTCGCCAGCCCGCGCGCCGCGATGGATGGGGCCAGCCTGAACCTTGGCGTCGTGCTGGCTGAGAACAGCCCACTCGGCCTTGAGAGCCTTCAGTTGCTGTTCCTTGCCTTAGACATCCACAGGGGGATCCATGGTATGGGGTCAATTGGGATGGTCAGAATGATTGAAAATCCATGTAGCCTCCATTTCGGTACAATCATAACCACTTATCCTATCATAGATAATAGATCCTTTCAAAGAAATAATTTTAGGAGATGTCTCTTCCTTCTGTCAACTTGAAACTGCTCACGACCGCACCACCCATCTTGTGGAAGCAGGCCGATGTTGGGCATGCAGCGATCAACCCTGGAGCCGGGGCTGAATCGCCAAGTGGCTATGAGCCCTTGCAAGTGCTTCATCCCGTTCCTCGGAGCGGTGTGGCTTGACCTCTGATCCCTTCAAAGGGGCCATGTGCAGGGCGCTACCCTCCCATCCATCTCCAACGGTAAGGAGAGAACTACTCTGAGGAAAGGGCCCTTGGTGGTGGTTCAGTCAATATGTTCAGCCAGGTAAACAAATGTTGTGTTAACTTAGGCACTAGTGAGGTGCCCCTTGTCTATAACTTGGATTTCGCGATCCTGGCGGTTGGAATTCATGGACTTAAAACCAGGGTGAAAAATACTAGAGGTAGCCTTTGCTATCCAAGCAGTGCCATCGACAAGACCAACATGTACGCCTTGGTACACGTCGCTTTTGTTTCACTAACTAACAATGGTAGTGCCACTCCCGTTTGCTCATGTTCTCCCTCCTTGTATTCAAGAGATAGCACAACAGATACCCCTTTTTTGGCTCCTCAGCTCGCTCCAGCACGAACCAAGAGTACAAGCTTCAATGATCACCATAGAGCCATAGTAGACATGCCATACTTATAGTCCTTATAGTTCATATCAATTAATATCTCATGAAATCACCCATTGAATCACCATGAAAATCGATCGATGCGTTGCACACCGCCGGGTTCCCGAAACGAGCGTCTTCCTCCGCATGCGTCCTGGCCATGCCGCTGTTGAAGGCATCCACCTTAGCGAGATGAGAGAGAGATCCCATGGTCACTGCCCCGCAGATTTGGGGTTATCTGGTTGGTGGTTGAACCACCCCTATAAGCAGGGTTGACTGGTGATTAATATGGGTTTATGATGGTTGATAATGATCATTGGTGGTTGGTGGTTGAACAGCCCCGCCATGAACACTATGCGCAAGTCAACCAACCAGTTGTTGAGAATTAGGGAGGGTAAAACATGTTTAAAGCCGCCAGCCAGTTATAATTCGGATGTATATAAACATGGTGAGTAGCCTGATAAGTAGCTGAGCTAACCCCTACAACCATGGTTTCTAAGCAGTGACTAAGGTGGGGCGCACATTCAAGCGTAGGCGGTCAATGTCGTTCACCTGGAGATTACTGTGTGTCAAAGACTACATTCTGATTAGCATATGCAAGGGATTGCAAGGGCATATTTGATATGATTGACCCATCACCACTACATGTATAATGGAGTGTTTAGTAGTGATTAGCATGACTAGTATAGGTAAGTGTCACTTCACACGAAATTGTGGTTGACTAATAGTTCCTGATGACTGGGTAAGAATGATTTATTGGAGAACCAGAAGCAATACACCATCCAAGTGTGATTGGGAATCAGCAGCTGAAACTGGTGACTACCTGGATCTGCCGACGTACCATCAGGGGCTCGTCTGAAAAATGGACCATGTGTTCTTCCCAGTGGAAGGTACGCAAACCAACTTCTTAATAGGGGAGTCTTAGCTCAATATACCAAAGCAAAAATGGATGAACATGGGACATCATCCATGGTCATGGTGTAGGAATCAAAAAATGTTGCCACTTGTGGTTTACACATTTATCGTATGCTAATTCGTATATGAATGCATTAATCAAATTCAAACTGTTACTAAACATAAATTGGCTGTTTTTGTTGACACTTGCTTAAATATTAGTGTTGATCATTAACTCCAAATTGTCCACTGTTGCAGACCGTCATTCATTCTCCATTCTTAACCAGTACCTGACCAGTAGCTTGCCATTATTGCTGGTTCTTCATGGTTATTGTTTATGCGCCCATCATGAACCCATAGCTGCAGACCACTACTAACCATGATATGAGCCACAACTGTCAACCCCCTTAAACCAACATTTCAACTCACATTTCAACCAGCGTTGAACACCATCAACCAGCTTTAACTCTTGATTAACCATCATTCACCATTTTCAGGCACAAACGACCCATCATCCACTCTCATCAACCCTCACTTTCACCACCAAGCATCATTTTCAGCATCATTCACCATCAACCATCCTTAATCAACCCCTATCAACCCCTAACCATCCTCAACCAACCATCCTCAACCAACCATCCTCACCCAACCAGCATCCTCAACCACCACCACCACCCACCCATCCTCACCACGGCACCGGCGCCGCCGAGGCACCCGCGACAGCTGCTCCCGCTCCACGGCGCGCAGCAGCTCCGCCTGGGCACCGCGCTCGGATTGGCCCAGCTGAGCCACGAGCTTCTCGAGGTCCAGGCCTCGGTGGTGCGGCGGTGGCCGTGGTGAGGTGGTGCCCAAGTGGCGCTTCGCCATGGCTGGCGGTTGATGGGTGGTTGGGGATGGTTGGTTCATTTATGGTTGGTTGATGTTTGGTTGAAAGTGGATTAAGGATGGTTAAGTTGAGGATGGTTAAGTTGAGGATGGTTGGTCAATGAGGGAGGACGGTTGATGAAGGATGGTTGATATTCGGGAGTGATGTTTGATGGTTGATGGTTGGTTGATCTGTTTTCTGGATAGTTGATGCTTTGTGGATGGTTACATCACTTTGGTTGGTTGATGATGCTTCAGGGTTGATAAGTGTTGATAAGGGATGGGTTAGCTGAGGGTTCTTTAATGGTTCATAATGGATTTATGATTAATTAAGGATGGTTGTTTCAGTTGCTCGTTTGGTTGGTTAAGGGTTGACTTGGGCATTTATGGTTTGGTGCAAAGGTTATACCATTGATACATGGGTGAACTAACCATGATTACTGCACCTTGTACTTCCTGGGACTAATCATCCAAGAAGGGAACACCACCAGCTGAACTTGGATACGTTTCCAAACCGGTTCTTCACAGCCATCACAAAGCCAGCCATAACCAGGTGACACTGTGCATCTTGTCCTGAGGAGGTGCAACAACTACTGGCCGATTGTGATAGCACATGATAGCACTATTCGTGTATGCGCTATTGCACTTGAGCTGGCTTGCCGCCCTGCCAATTTGTGGTAAATCATCAACAACAACAGCAACCGTGACAGCCGTATTAGCGACCACATGGCAGCCTTGAGACAACTGGACAACGCCGAGATGCTGCGGTTCTCAAACTTCATGGTTTCTCCTTTCCTGAAAGCATTGCGAGTCACGACCGAAGAGCGATATGTTTCAGTCTGCTTGGACTTTGTTTGGTCACGAGTAAAGAAGTCCGCTGAATAATCAAATTAAACAACCATTGTAATTGTCGTATTTTGAGCAAAGCTTCATTTCACCGTTGCTGCTATCCCAAGTTTCAAATTCCTTAGACTAGCAAAGAAAGCAGTGAACACTGAATTCTACTTCAAATCCAATAATGCTCGAACACCACTTGTGGTAAAACCTCACCGTAAATAATCAATTAAACAACCCCTATCAACTTTTCATTACCATCATCACGCCACGGGCGGTTAACCCAAGGCGGCCCTTTAGCGGCTTCAGCTCGTCGATCCAGGGGTGATCGCGCCAAGGGTCTGAAAAACCAAATCCTTCACCAGGCGATCCACCTCTGCGTTCAGTTTCTGCTTTTCCATCTCCAAGATCTGAAGCCGCGTCATTGAAAGGGCTATTGAATGGCTGGGGCTCCGGCTCTTTGGTGGGTTGGGACTTGCTGGCTATTAAGAATATCAAACAATCATGTCGATCCATCAATGAATATATGCAATCTGTAAAAAAACATACATGATCATAGACTAAAAATGCATGATCACCGCTGATGTTGAGATATTTTTCCTACTTGGCGGCTGAGGAAAGTGGAACTGTGGTTTGCCAAACAGGGTTTATAATGCAAGGGGTAGCCTAGGTTTATTAGAGTGGTGTACTGGTTTCTCAAGCCATAAGGAGCCCCAAAGCCATGGTTGGTTTACTACTGTAAATGGTTACTAACTACATGATTTTGGGGTACCCCGTTTTGAGAAACCACGATGTATACTTGTGAAGACACACTTGGTGACATCACTGACCAGCTGAAATGGTAGAACACAACGAATGGTTGGGTTCCAGAGATAGTTCAGGATAGCCACAAAACAACAAAATGGCTATGGGTCAATATTAATCAACCAATAATTGGGAATAGTAACCAACAAACTATAGGGCAAACAATGGTTAATAGTGGGGAACCAGGGGTACAAGGTTTTGACCCAAAGCCAAATAGATCCCACAGTACACAACTAGACAGGCAAACAACTTAACATGAAATCCCACAACTGCGCCAGCACAAGTTCTCCACACAATCCATCATAACCAAACCAAATGTAAATAAATTCAAACCCATCTAACAGAACCACCGCAAAATCCCAACAAAACCATCATGCAACAACAAACCATTGCTCATTTTTCTCATTAGACGACAATTAGCCATCATGCCACCCCTCAAACGTGCACTTGTCATTGACAATTGCACAGCCAGTATTGAAACTGACACCGTTCTCTAAATTTGTTGGTCATTGTCACACTAGTGGTGTTGGTCATTACCACACTAGTTACATTAGCGTTGTGTCCTAGTATTGATACACCAAAAGTAAATGTTAGCACATTTGTTGGTACGGGTATTGATAAACCAAAAGCCATTGTTGTTGTACTGATATTGATAAACTGGTATCATCACACTAGTGTTGTTGGTCACACCACCTCTGCGCATTTAATCACTGCCAGCCTCAGCCTGGTGTTCAGCATCTTCCCTCAGTTTCTTTTCCTGAATCGTGGTGCTGCTGGGGTCTCCAGCTAAGGCTTCGGCAATGATAAAATCATGCGTGTTCAATCCAGCATGAATATACATAATAAAAACATATAAATTAGGATGGTTGAAAAAAAAACAGAGATGTAGCGGCACATTTCAGCAACTTCATCGTTTTCAACCAACACAATGCAGTATCATATGGGTTATTATCATCCAAGGTAATATAATTCAACTTGATGATATGGAGTCATTCCGGAATACTATAACACAGTGTCAAAGCATATAAAACAAAATAAAAACTGTGGTCATACAACATGCACCACATATCAAATTCATCGAGTGTTCCAACTAAAACTAGCATCACACATAGTTTCGTATAATTAGTCGAATTAAAACAATGTACTGTGACATGATCCACTGTGACATTCCAACAAATAATCAAATGTAAAATATGAATTAAACCATGGACATCTAATGCCTGTTGGCAAATTGACATGCAACACCGTGTGCCATATCATATGCTACAACATGATCATGTGAATTGGCATTGTGTATCTATTTACATGTGTATGTGATGTTTGTTCGTTTTAATAGTGATGTCTGTATGAAAATAATTGTGGCTTGTATCATATACGAGCATGCTGTGCGTGAGTACGCCTACTACGTACGGACATACTATCTGTTTGATGTGCAAAACCAAAATCATACTTACATACAATATCATGCATAAACATTTAGTTATATGTCTAAAAGGCTAAACATATGTGTATAAAATTGGTAGATAGATATATTATTCATATGAATAAATATTTGTTGCATATATGTATAGGATAAAAACGATGTGTGCATACATATATATATATATACACACACACACTTGAAACGATATATATATATATATATATGTATATATACCTATATTTGTGTATATATATATATATATACATATATATAAATATCTAAAACGAGAGAAAGAGAGAAAAACAAATATATTCACACAACCTACACTACACAAAACTACATACTACAGATGGATTTACACACAAACACAAGTGTTTTTGGAGAAGCCCCAATACACATCGCTGCTCAGGCAACAGACAACCAACCCATATCCTGACCACTACTCCACCAGGCCTTCCGCATTTGCGCTTTCATGCGTTCCATGGGCACCTGGCGCGGCTCAGGTTGGTTGGGGAGTCAGAGATTCGCGGTTGCGACTTTTACGTTGACCCTGAGGCGACTCCTGCCCCAAATCTGCTACGTTTAGCTTGATCCTGAGGCGAAGCTCCGAATCATCCGTGTATCTGCGGGGGGCGCCTGTGCACAGGCGGCAAGGGGATGGCTGCGTCACAAGCAAATCTTCTCAAACGGCTTCGCAGATCAAAAATTTTCCAGTTCGGAGCCCGGGCCAAAGAGGTGCTCCAAATGACGCCGACTTAGCGGAGCTTCCAAGAATCGGCTGACTTCAGATCTGCTCAGTTTCGGGGTAGTGGCATGGTGGTGTGTAGGTATCCATAGTTGCCAACCTGTTGGGTCCAAGGCGGCTTCGCTGTTTTACGCTGTTCTCCAGCCAGCCATGCAGATGCCATCCGAAGGTGTCAGCGAGGCCAAGCTTTTCCGTCTGTCCATTGACTCGTAGCGAACTGTGGCAGTCCCTGGAATATCAGCATCCCCGAAAATGGTGGATTCTCAAAATAAGGATACCTTGAAATACTCCATTCATACTCTAATTTTACATAATAAACCAACCGTTTTGGGAGTTCCATATTGTAGGAAGTCACCATATGCAATCATCCACAAACTGGGGTCTTAATGAATCTCCCATAATTTCTGAATGTCACCCCAAGAATTATGAAATGTCACCCCAAGAAACTGCTGATTTTTTTTAACTGAAAATGTTGATATTTAGGATCGTCTTTCAGGGTCCACATATCGATCTAGCAAAATGGGGATCTACCACCTCTGCAGAAACTTGGCTGATGCAGATGCGCTCAAGAGGGACTGGCACAGTATGTGCAAATATATGTGTGCTATAAACACACCTATTTATGTATACACACAAACAACACCAGAATACACTCTATAGTTGACTTTCTAAAAATGTACAATAAAACACAATACTGTGACTTAAGTGTACGTGTAACATAGATACATGTACTATATATACATATATGTTTGCACCTACTCAAAACATTTTTTCCCGCATGTTTACATCTACAAACACTTGCACCATATGCATGTTCTATATTTACGTATCAAAATGGACATCTGTATGAATATCATGCATATATGTGTGTTCCCCTGTTACATCTATCTGAATATAACAAAACACACAGATACATATATATATATATGTATATATATATACAAAAAACATAAACAAATACATATATGTATATAATCTATCAGTCATGCATAAACATACCTCAACCACAAAATGCATGTTCTCATTGGAGACTTTCATGCCCCCCGGCGTCGCCCTGGCACCATCTGCTCTGTCAGCTCTTGATGCATCCTTTGGGCATCCTTCAGCTTGCTGCGCAGGGCAAACCTCGGGAATGTGGATGCCGAGTAGGAGGCTGATGCTGTGGCTGAAAGAACGTGGAATTGGGCATGGCTAAGGGGTAATTAATTGAGCCATGAACCCTAGATATGGTTTAAGAATGTTAAAGTCGCAAAACCCGTCGCTGTCCAATCAAAAGTGACAAAACACAAACAACAGCAAAATTGTTCATGGTCTCATGCTTCGTACTGTGGGAAACGTTTGGGCGCTATGTTGATTGGTGATGCGTTGGCCAAGGAAGGGTCAAGCGTGGTGCAATTGCCCTACAAAGTGGGCGGCAATCATGCGTGTGCAAAAAAAAACAGAGCAAACCAAACCACAAAATCTTTGCAGTATTCACGAGCGTATAGCTACATGCTTCAAATATATCGGAAACACCTCGAAAATGTAAATCTGAATGTGGGGATACTGAAATTCAAGGATGTCTATGCACATACTGTACAAATTACGAACACACACACACACACACATCTGTGTATATATGACAATAAATAAAATATATGTATATATATATATTTATTTGAACATGTCACACATGAATATATATGCTGTATACTATTTACATATATAGTATATATATATATATATATATTTACATGTAAAATCCATGTATCGAAATATATATATATATACACCCTTATTCATATGACATGACATGCACATAATATCTATTGAACAAGGTCAATCTGTTTCTACATCAACCGATCAGCTGATCTTCCCAATCCACAGCGGTCCCGAGGACCTCCCAAGGTCCCGAGGTCCCCCTTTAGTAAGCGGTTAACATGTCATGAATACATGGCTATGGGTCAAGCAGTTAACCAACAATAATGGCTTATAATAACCAACCAAATCATGGGGAAAACATTGGTTAATGATAGGGGAACCAGGGGTACGGGGTTTTGACCCACAAACACATCCGGTTATTTATTATGCTTCCCAGTTGCAACTGTAGCATCTGTTATTTTACCATAAATCGCTGTTCAACAATTCTGGTTAGCTATAAACTTAGGTTGGTAGGCATTACCGTTCTGGCGACGGCCAAGTCTTGCTTGGTCACTTTTTACTAGTTGTTGACTAGCATCCATCAAAATTGCCCTCGGTTAACATAGTGAATAGTTCCTCTCTTTCCAAATATTGGTTTCTCAAAATAGGGACCCCCAAAATGGTTGGTTTAGTACTACGTAAATAATATTGGATGATTTGGGGGCTCCCAAATTCACTGATTAACCAACACATCATTGTTTGCCTTGTTTAACAACAAAATCGTGAATCAAACTTTGATTTCCATAGATTCATCATTGATTGACCACAATTCCTAATGATTTACCACTATTTCACATTGACTAACCATGGATTGACATGGATTTACCATTGATCGACCCACATCTACCATCACTTTACATGGCCTGCCATTCATGACTCCACCGCTGCGCCAGGTGGCACTTCTTCCGACAGGTGCAGCAGCCTGCTCTCCGCCGAGGTTGGCCGCGGCGAGGACGGGGACGGCGCTGCCATGGCCAGGAAGAGGTGGACGCAGCGGTGCCAGGGAGTCAACAAAGCGAAGGCTTAGTGAGTCTTGGATGACACAGAAGATCTATCTTTGGGATAGCAATTAAGTACTATTAGAGACTATTAGAGGGTCTATCATTTTTTAGACTAATAGCACTATTTTTATCTAATAGTCTTTGTTGATAAAACATGAGTACTATTAGAGGATCTATCATCAATGATCTATCGATTGTTCTAATGGGTAGTTCAGGGAATCTATCAAATCAACGAATCCTTTGATAAGAATTGATGGTCACTGTATAGGATCATAATGATTGTTGTTTTTGTTGTTGTTGTTGTTGTTGTTGTTCTTGTTCGTGTTCTATTCTCTTAACTCTTGGGCTGTTCACCAAGGGGACAGGGCTTTGATCCACCACCCAAGATCCCCGGCACATGAGCGACGTTGAGACAATCAAGGGTATCGGCTTGCATTCATCTGCATATCCACTTGCAGCGGGCATGCTAAAATCGTATCCAAATTGGAAAGGCTGTGTGATTTCCTCATCTGCTGGAAGCCTTTGTGCTGCTTGAGCTGGAAGCTGCTACAGTCTCAAGAAGTGCTGGTGTATGTTACGTGCTGATGTTCCAAACCTACATTGTATCTGACACATCTGACTATAAGATATGGATACCGTAGCCTTGGGAATGAGCGGGAAAACCCCCACACAGTGACAACACAAGGCTAGAAACAATGATGACATCTGGGTATGTGAATGCATCTGGAATCTGATGATATTGTGTGGTGAAAGCACTTGCTATCTTGATGGATGGTGGTTGATGCTCATGAATGATGATGATTCTTTCGTGTTCATGGTGTTGATTGGAGAAGTCATGCACCACCCGCGGCGGCGGTTGAAATCCAAACAAAACAGCGGGACACGACACTGCAACTCAAGCGGTTCGCGGCTGATGTCTTGCATCAACAGCTGCACCCGCTTCATTTGATGATTGATGATCACGACGCCCTACGTACCATGTAACGTACAATGATCGAGTCCTTGTGAAATCTTTCCAGCTGTCCATGAAGCCATGAAGCCTGTAACAGATCTTATACAGATTCAATAACACTAGTTCATCATTCCTCAAACGTCCTGCAGTGGGCACTGTATGTTTTTCTTAGTCCCGGAGCATGGGAACCACCAAGGTCCGCTCACAGCAGCTCTGAGACTCAAAATCCTATAGTGGATTTTGGGAGTTGCCACTCCAGTGATCAACTCCCTGGTGGATGCTCAGGAAAAAACTGGACCAAGCGTTTCGGAACTTCCAAATTCATGCAAATCCTCCTCTTTCTCTTGGAGGATGCTTTAAGAGGGTCTCTTTAAGAGGGTCTCCGCGGGATCAGGTACAGCGCAGCAATCAACAACAGTCAATGAACAAAAACGACCCTGAACAAACATCGGCTTGTTGCGGTTTCTAGGAAACTGACCCAAATTTTGGATCCGTGGTCGTGGACAACCCCATAGGATGGGTTTTGGCTATCCCCTCAATCCAATAAACCAAGCCAAAGCTGACCCAACCCACCACCAACCACCACAAACCACCACCAAAAAGAATCACCACAACACCACCAGCAACAGTAACCAGCACTGGTCTTTTCTTCGCAGGCAGCACCTGATCTCTCAGCAGTTCAGCTGCCTGACCTCGGCAAAATTTTGCTGGCGCTCAGAGTTCGCTGTTGATGTACCCAGTGGAGCTACAGTAAGCAGCACGACTTTGTTCATTGGACACCTTCTTGTAGTATTTGCCCATGGTAAACAGTGGTTGGTGTACAACGATCAATAAAAATCGATGAGAGCGGTGCAGGAAAATAATAAGGAATTTGATTACAGTACTGCGAATATTCGCTATCCCCCTCCCCCTCAAAAACGAATCAAGCTTTAGCCGGGAATCTACGATATACATTTTAGCTGCGCCAGGGAAGTTCACTGCAGGTTTGGGGGGGCCAGGGACTGGTGGGAGCAACCTTGGACTTGACATTAAATCAAAATCTTTGGGGAGTGGACAACAGCAATCATGCTTGGATGAGTATCCCCAGCAATTGGCAACATTCACTCTGTGGTTCTGAACCTTCATCCAGCCACCTTGGTTACCATTGCTTCAGTATCAAAGCTATGGATCCCTGGCTGCACGTGCAACTGTTGGGTCCAGTCTTAGCACTTATAGCACCATAAGACTCAAAAGCCGCATAGGCTCTCTGGCAAATAGAATTATAAAATCAACTTTGAGAAATTACACACGACTCTCTACTTTGGGGTGATTCTGAATAAATTATTAATAATATATATATATATATTCTGATTCCTGTATGGTCACTTATAATCGCCATTGATTTTTAGAAACGGCCAAACCTATTTAACATCGATGATCATAGACGACCATAGCCAACCATAGATTACCACAGCCCTCATAGCTCGCTGGATGTCTCACTGAAAAAACGACAAAATATAGGAGATTCAACCCTGTATAACCAGTGAGAAACTGATAGTGGTTGCCGGTGAACAACTGCTAGTGGTCTATGGTGAGCAACTAATGTTGGTTTATATTGAAGAACTGATGGCGGCTTATGGTGAACAGCTGATGGTCCTTACTGGCGAACAACTGATGGTGGTTGAGGGTGAACAACTCATGGTGAACCACTATTTTTGGTGAGCAATTGATCCATGGTTAATCAACACCTGGTTTATGTACAATTGGATCTACCCGCAATAGACTTTACGCCGCACTTAGTGCCTACAGAATTCTCAACAGTATTGTCAACCAGGCCCAGCAAAACTGCTAACCACCCTTAATGAGTGTGTTCAATAGTGGTTTAGGAACAATGACTTCGAAGCATGTCCGTTCATCCAAAGTCACCAAAACGAACACACCCAAATTCGTGAAACAAACATTACAAGTGACATCCAAATGATATCACAAAAAAACATGTCATCTCCGTTTTCCTACCATATCAGGATTCATGTCTTTCTACCATCAAATATGTATCAATATGGATAATGGATGATCATGGACCATCTGCAAACAACTACTGCACAGTGCAGCCCTCATCACTCAATCAAAGGGCTATCATCCAGTTTATTGACCATTCTTAGCAACAAACCAAACATTTGGGGGTCCCCTATCGCTTGAGAAACCACCAAACAAACAAAAACGAAAACGTCGCTAAAGCACAGCCACGCTGCCCAAGTACAAGAGGCGGGTCCTTGGCCAGTGGAACACTGGGTGGTTAGTTCTCCTGCTGATCATCCATCAACCCCCGTTGCGGGACATCCAAATTGATAAGCACCAACTTGATCACGTGGATGTTTCTCAAAATAGGGCACCCTGCCAAATCATCCATTAATCAACATTTCGGGTAATGAACCACAGAGCTGATGCATATAGCTGATGCATGAAAGTTGATGCATAATAGGGGACCCTATTGTGGGAAACCACCATATAGATCCATATAGCAAATGCATAGCTGATGCCGGTGAAGTTTAAACGTGGCTCATGAATCCCTGGATCATATGCAAAGAATACTGTACCAAGAAGCTCGAGACTGCTGTTTGTGTGGCGTCTTGGTTTGAATGCCTTGTTGTCGCTGCTAGATTCAAAAATCCAAGCAGTCCATCCATCATGAAACTACATGATGTTGAGCTGTGATCCAGGGATCAAATCAAGTTAAAGCCAGATCAAGGGTTCATGGTTCATGCCAAGTCAATCATGCTCTAGAACGATCAATAATGCCACAGTGGTCAATTCACCAGCTACCCACGGTCAGTATCACCTCGATTGGTGAATTCAGCTGTAGCAGGAGAAAACCGTCAACAGCAAGGCGACTCGCAACATATCGAAGTGAACATGATGATAAGGAAGTTAGTGAAACGAGCAAACAAACAAAATCAATCTATATGGTTGAGAAGGATATGATATAGCAAGTGAACTAATGCTAACGAGCTAAGATCGGAGCTGCGCTGCATCAATCTGTTGATGACAAACTGTGATCCAGTTGGGTTCCTGTACCTCGTCAACCATCCGTACCCCAGCTTTGCAGTCAATTTATCTTCCATCATTGGCGTACCAAGCGAGGCAAGACGTTCAAATCAAGGTTTCTCCACCAAGGAGACTGGCATACTCGCTGGATCCACCATGTGGATGTTTCTCAGGGGCCACCCAGCTATCATCCCCAGTCCTGATCGTCTGTGTGAGCTGCTCAATGCGCAGCTTTCAAGGGTCCCCCCGATTTGAGACCCACTTCAAGGATATAAGTGGGATATAACCATGGTTAGTTGCTTGCTATGAGGTAGTTGAACTAACCTCTATAAACATGGTCAGTGACCATGGATCCACCATATCTACCGTGCTTCATTGGGAACGGTCATGGCTGCCATAGCTGACTCTGATCAACCAAGTGGCTGAGCGGGG